>PVIU01001003.1:0-245551 GCA_004026605.1 Ondatra zibethicus | reverse complement strand
AAGCTCTCCCCAGTCCATCCCTTCTCCCTTCTCCCTCCCTCTCTCCCTTTCACCCCCCACCCCTACCTACACCCCTATTCCCATTCCCGTGCCTCCACCTTTTGCCCGGGGATCTTGTTTGCTTCCAATTTCCAGGAGGATCTATATATGTTTTTCTTTGGGTTCACCTTGCTATTTTGCTTCTCTAGGCTTGTGAGCTATAAGTTTAATGTTCTTTGTTTATGGCTAGGGTCCACTAATGAGTGAGTACATACCATAATCATCTTTTTGGGTTTGGGATATCTCACTAAGGATAGTGTTTTCCATTTCCATCCATTTGCATGCAAATTTAAGGATGTCATTATTTTTTACTGCTGAGTAGTATTCTAATGTGTATATATTCCACACTTTCTTGATCCATTCTTCCATTGAGGGACACCTAGGTTGTTTCCAGGGTCTGGCTATTACAAATAATGCTGCTATGAGCATAGTTGCATAAATGCTTTTGTAGTATGATTGGGCATCTCTGGGTATATTCCCAAGAGTGGTATTGCTGGGTCCTGAGGTAGGTTGATTCCCAATTTCCTGAGAAACCGCCACACAGATTTCCAAAGTGGTTGCACAAGTTTGCATTCCCACCAGCAATAGATGAGTGTTCCCCTTACTCCACATCCTCTCCAGCATAGGCTATCCTTGGTGTTTTTAATTTTAGCCATTCTGACAGGTGTAAGATGATATCTCAAAGTTGTTTTGATTTGCATTTCCCTGATCGCTAAGGAAGTTGAACATGACCTTAAGTATCTTTTGGCCATTCGAACTTCTTCTGTTGAGAATTCTCTGTTCAGATCATTATCAAAAACTTATTTACCATGATTTAGTTGGCTTTATTACAGAGATTTATGGAAGGTTCAGTAAACATAATCTGTTACATATATGAATTCAAAGATCGGTATCATATCTCAATAGATTCAGAAAAGGCCTTGACAAAAACCAGCTTTCCTTCATAATGAAAACCATGAAGAGGCTAGGAATGGAGGGAACATCCCTCCACACAATGGAGGTTATCTGTGACAAACCTGTAGCCAACATTTTAAATGGAGAAAACCACAAATCATTCTCATTAAGGCCAGAAACAAGGCAAGGGTTTCCACTCCCTATTTCTGTTCAACATAGGAAGTCTCAATTAGCACACTAGACAAGAGAAGGAAATAAAAGGAGGAAATAGGAAAAGAAGACAAAGCACACATTAGCAATATTCTATTGCTGTGAAGAGATACCACAACCAAAGCCAAAGCAGCTGTAGAAGAAAGCATTCATTAGAGTTTTCTTATACTTTCAGCGGGTGAGAATCTATGACCCCCATGGTGGGAAGCATGGCAGCAGACAGGCAGACATGTTGCTGGAGCAGTAGCTGAGAGCTCACATCTGATCCACAGGCAGGAGGAGAGAGAGTTAGTTCTTACTAGCTGAGAACTACATGGGCTTTTAAAACCTCAAAGCCTGCCCCTCAGTGGCACGCTTTCCCCAATAAGGCCACACCCATTCCAACAAGGTCAAACCTCCTAACTTTTCTGGAACAATTCCTCAAACTGCAGAGTATTCCATGGGAGCATTCTCATTCAAACTCCTGCAGCATCCCTATTTACTGATATTAGTGATTCTGTACATAAAAGACCCTAAAGACTCCACTGAGAAAGAGAGAGATACTCAGAATTAATAACACTTGAAACAAAATGGCAGGCTATAAAAATAATATATACCAGTAGCTGTATACCAATGATATACTGAATAATTTACAATATGCTTTTGGTTTGGTTAGTGCTTACATGTTTTTATTTTCTATTCTCTTATTTTAAATCCTGCATTATCAGAATGGTGTATTTTGTAAATACAAAACAAAAAATCAAAACAATAACAACAAAACCAAGCCAAAACAAAACTTTTTTTTCTTTTCTTCTATTTGTTTTTTAGTAGCTGTCTGGTGATCTAAATTTTAATTGCATTTTTCCATGTATTTGTACTTAAGGTGATTATGAGTATGTTTGGGTTTCAACTTCTTACCAATGCCTCCTTGAAGTATGTGCTCCTGATGACCTAATTTCCTTCTATTTTACCCTGCCTCTTAAATCCTCTACCACCTCCAGGAAGTATCACAGGCTGGAGACCTGGCCTTCAAGCAACATTCAAGTTCCAAACTTTAACAACAGTTATGACAATTTTGTTGATGCCCTGTTCCCAGAAATCACTCTGACAGTAATAGTAAGTAGATGTAAAGGCTTCATTTAAATCTATGTCATGGTTTTAGATTTTAGAATCCAATGAACAAAGTACAAAGACACAGGCTCCATCTTGTTATGTGGCTAAACTATTACAAAGAGTCAAGAAAACATACATTAATCATAGCTTGAGTGAACTTAAGGCCCCATGGAAAGGAGAATCAAAGTTGTTCCTCCTCTCTGTCCTCTGCATCTCCTTGTACCATAGACAATTTGAAAGCTGGTGACTGTTTGATAGTACTAAAGCCTTGATTTTCACAGAGTCCTTCTGACCTCAAAAGAACATGGCTGCCAACTTGGGAAGATACTGCACTGTACTGCTTGTCTACCCTGAGTTCCAGAGGTGATAGAAGAGGCCTCCTCCCTCACCTTGCGCAGCCTGGATAGCCAAGACTGGTGGGGGGGTGCCAGGATTGAGACACGGAGGCTTCTTTTCAAGTGGAAGAACAGCAACCTTTATTTTGCCTCAGCTAAAGCCTTTTATACCGCTACTGCTTCTGTGGAAAACCACCGGCCAGAAAGAACACAAACATCCTTGTCAATTACAGACCACAAAGAAGTTACACTGTCCATCAGGGGTAGTGAGGGCAGCTAGATCACAACACTTCTCCACAAAGTACTAAGGCTTTTGGTCACTTACAGACATGATCTCATGTCTCTGGAAGTATTCAAACCCAATGTGTAAAAAATACAACAAAAGACAACAGCAACACACCAGTATAAGTGAGTCCTTGACCAAGTTCATTAAAAAAATCTTTTCAACATCAGTTGAGAATTAACAAAAAAATAAGAATATAATGGATATTTCTTAATGAATATACATTAATTTCTCCTTGGAAATCTAGTTTCAAATTACCTATTTACAGTGGAAATTTCCATTTTATACTCCAACAACCAGTTAGATTTGATCTCAAATGTCTTCTTTAGAGGTTCCTTCCAGCTTCAGCCATTGCCTTGATCTCTGCTCTATCCATCTTGCTACCTCCTCAGTTTTCCAGACAGAGTTTTCTTTGGTAGGCTGTTTCCATCAGGTCAGATTTTGATGAATGCCCAAGAGACTGATGCAATTCTGACTAGTGTTGATGGATTCAATGAAGCCACTAATCACTAAGTAAAAGATATTCCAAACAGAAGAGGAAAGAAGTTGAGAGGAAAGATGGGGACGGTGAAAAGGGATAATTTACTAACTCCTGAACTTGGAAATTTTCAGATAAAACAGCTGTTGGTGAGACTCGGGTGCTGACGGAGCACATTAATTACTGTCATCGGGATTTGGATCCACTAGAGAGCTAGCTGCTGGCAGCCCTTGTATGCCGAGTTCCCAGAGGAGGCCACTTTTAGGAAAACAGATAAGCACTGATAACAATGGCTCATGAAGGTCAGACCTCAGGGCAATGTCACAAACATTAATATTCACTGCACCTTTATTTCCTTGACCCAGACTTAGGCCTTTGGCTTCTGTTATTCTATCTTGAGGGACCACCAGGCCAAGGTGTGGGCTTGTTTATCTCCTTATCCCTGGCTGATAGCTAAGCATCATCCTTGGTAGCATCAAGTGACATTAACTACTACTTAATTTAAGACTTAAAATCATTGGGCCCTTACTTTGCTATCTGCCCAACACTAATGAACTAATTAAATGTTGGATTAAGATACAAATCCAAATAGATTTTCTGCATTGTGGTATTAAAATAAACTGTCTATTTTAAATTCACAAAGTAAGATTTAATCATTTCTAGTAATTAACACCATAGAAATCTTCTTAAAACATCATTCAAGTTGATGACAATATGAATTATTAAAAAAAGAAATAAAAACACTAGAATAGCCTACATGATGATAAAAATGATGCCATGAGAGAACCTAGGAAATAAATGGTACTTCAAAGGGACACTGTGACAGACTATTCTTTGGAGTAATGTCTTTATTAGAGGTTATCAACAACCAAGGTAGTCAGCCTTGTGATGTGAAGAGTTCACGCCCCCTGAGACTGAGCAGGGGTCCCTTTATGTTTTTTAGGGAGCGAGACGAGAGAGGCTCACATGCTGTACAGGTAATGAGTAGCTCACAGTGTGAGCTTGCAGTCAGCTTGTCACTGATTCCTGGTTTCCGGGTGGCAAGAGAAAGGGTTGCTTCTACCTTTTAGTTAACAGAAGTCTATCATATAGGATCCACCACCTACCGCTTATAGTCTGGTAGCCCCGCAGAGCATGGAAAACTTTCCTTGGGGAAGTGAGAATTATAAATTCACCCCAAAGTTCTTGCTAGTTTCCTGCAGTCTAGACTTGGGTAGCCTATGAACACTTTCTGGAAAGTGAGGATTACAGACTCATAGACAGTTACACTAGACTGCCTGTCCTTCCTCCCTCCCTCCCCTCCACATCCCTTCCTTCCTCTCTCCCTGTCTCCATCTCTCCATTCCTTCCTCTTTCCCTCTTTTCTTCCTTTCTTTTTTCTTTTTAAAGTACCATTTTAATGATGAATATTTAGAAGTGTGGTATGTGCAAACATCAAAGTCATATGAAATTTTAAACTTTTAACATGGATGGCTGACAGCTTCCAACATGTTAAAGTTGAAACAGTTACTCAATATATGGCAGTTGATTTTAAATGTCATTTGGTCACATAAATGAAACTTTACAAACAAATGTGGGAAATGTATGAATTTTTGAAGTATAAATTTACACAAAAATCTCCATATTTTAGTATTTTTCATTGAGGCATCTTTAAAGATGCATTCTATAACGTGAAGTTGAGAACTCAAAATAGATAGAAAAGAAAAGGCAAGAGACTGTAGAACAAGTCACATAGGAAACTGAACAGGATCACTTGAGCCTATGAGTTCCAGACCTGTATGGGCAGCATGGGAAGGTTCAGTATTGAGGAGGGAGTTGAGGAGTAGGGTTACTCACTAGGGAAATTAGAAAATTCCCAATTTCGGAAGTTAGAAAGGAAGCAGAGACAGCTATGAGAACTGGGTTATGAGAGTTGGGTTTTGACTTTACCTTCTGAGAAGCAGTGAAGGAGTACTGTAACACAGCTACTTGGAGACTGTCAGAGCTTTGCTAGGACTTATGGGGAGCAGCTTTGCAAAACATGGAGGATTAAAACTCCATCCTTTTATCAACACACAAACCTGGGACCAGTCTGTTGTCTAAATTTAGATCTCTGAAGCACTAAGCCGTAAGATAGTGAATTGAGCTTAAAAATATCTGTATTCCCACTTCTTCAGAAAGACAACACCTGGAGAATATCTCTCACCTTTTCTCATCTGAATAGGTCCAATATAATTTCTTGTAAATACGAAATACTAACCAGATCATAAGAAAACTTGAAAGAACTTAGGATTTAAAATTTCACAGAATAAATACTGCTAAGAACATATTCCTTAGTGTGATTTAAGCCATTGTCACTTACTTGGATTATATAACTAATTGACAAAGTTAAGGGACTTCCCTGAACTAAACCAAAGCATGGCTTAATCTCCCCCAAAATTTGTTCAATTGTCATGGGATGGGAGGAAACACTCCCAGATGATTCTACTATGAAATAAGGTTGAGCATCATTGAATTGGTAATGATTAATAATGACTACTCAGGATGTATTTGATTTAAATAAATTACAGTTTAAGTATTAGTACTTTCTGTGTGACAGTCATTATGGGTGCTAATAAAAAGGATCCTTTTCTATAAAATTATTGAATAACATTAAAATTTATCCTTAGCACTTGGATAGCTCCACAGACTAACTGAAATGGCCCTCTAGGATCTGTTACAGTTTGCTGACATGGAAGGTTCCCTTTCATTTCACTCATTGAACTGCGATCCACTTAAAATTTTAACTGTAGTGATTGCATACAGAAATTTTTTCCTAGAGGTGTATGAAGAGAACATAACACAATCACTTCTTTTATAGCAGCTGTGAGGGTAGAGAAGGAGGCTGCTAAGGACAGTATGGGCTGAGTAACCCTTAGCACTAATGCTAACAGTGCTGAGGAAAAACGATAGTACTGTGAAATTTTGGAGGACAGACTGGTTCAAAGAGGAATCGAGGAAAACAAATAGCAGGGATACTGCCTATCTTAGAAGATAGAAAGTAAGGTACTGACCTCCAAGTTAAAAAATGAGAATTAGGAGAATAAAACCAAAAATAACTGAAAAGAAAAGGCACTGTAGAAAATAAATAGAAAGAAAAGTAACAAAGTCAAGGTTGATTCTTTAACAAGATTAATAGGTTTACTGTCTAATAAGACTAACCCAAAAACATAGGGGAAGAGAGAGGGAGGGAAAGGGAGCAAAAAGAAACCATATTTGGATGGAAAATGATGTATATTACAGTAACAATTTAATAAATAATAAAGATTTAATTTTTAAGGCTTGATTTTCCTTATACTAAATTTACTTAAAAGCATTATTAGTATTTGCTAATTATAAAAGCTAGATAGATTTCACTGTGCCATTTTCATGCATACACAGAATTACTTTGTTTCCTTCTCCTCTCAGCCCGCCCTCTGTTTGACTGAAGGTCTTAAAATTTTCTGGGTCTTCTGGAGCAGCCTTTGTTCAAGAGGCTGTCTATGCCCTCAAAATCATGGCCTCTTTGCAGCTTCTTCCTGTGGTGCTTTGAATAAGAGTGGCCCCCATAGGCTCATTTGAATACATAGTCACCAGGAGTGGCACGACTTGAGAAAGATTAAGAGGTGTGACCTTGTTGGAATGGTCATGGCCTTATTGGAGGAAGTATTCACTGGGGGTAGGCTTTGAGGTTTCAAAACCACAAACCAGGCCCGGTGTTGCTCTCTTTCTGCCGCTTGCAGATCCAGATGTAGAACTCTCCAAGACTTCTCCAGCACCGTTTTTACCTGCGTGACATCATGCTCCCCACCATGACGATCATGGCCTAAACCTCTGAAACTGTAAGCAAGCCCCTGTTAAATGCTTCCATTTAAAAGAGTTGCCATGGCAATGGAGTCTCTTCACAGCAATAGACCAGTGGCCAAGATGCTACCCAACTCTTGCCTCACCAGAGAAGCTTCTTCACACTTACTAGGAAACTGAGATAATTACCAGCATAAAGCAAGGTCTAGAGTTGTTGGATTTACAGTGTTTGAACCTTTTCTTTCATCAGGACTTGTTCTTATTTTGGTAATCAATATTAGAATCTATCAACATATAGATTGGTATTCAGCCACATGCTCCAGGTATCCCTCTGAAGATCTCTGGAAGCTTTTTTTCTTGGCACACAGACTTTCTTGGGTATTGTGCCCCAAATATCTACTTTCTTAACATTCCCAACAAATAGGTGGCAGAACTGTGGTACACACGCAGTGGAATTTTATTCATCTGCAAAGAAAAACAAAATGAGAAATTTATGAGAAAACGGATGGTATTGAAAAATATTATCAGTCTCTCAGACTGATAAAGATAAAATTTGCATGTTCTCTCTCATATATGGGCCCTATCTTTGGATTTTTAGATTTCGGTGTCTAAGTTGGAGTGAGAGCCTATAGAGGTAAGAAAGAAACCTTGAGAAGGGGTGTAGGGGAAAGCCTTTAAGTTGGGGGGGGCTATTAAGTTTATGTATTAGTTCATGTCAGCTAAGTTACTAGTGAATGACCTTCATGTCACAGTGGCTTGATTTCAAAGTTTGTGTTGATGTTGTATATATTTTCCTCCTTAGTCTTAGATCAGTTCGTAGTCATGGGGTATAACTTTTATGCCTAAACTATGATCCTTTCATAGTTTCATTGGAAATTTCTTTACTTTATTTGGATTTGTGTTCTAATCCTATCAGTTGTAGAAAGCTGCTAAAGTCGTGGCTCAGTGTTATCAGCCCCTAGTTACTATTAACCTTGGTTATTGTCCTGGGCATGCATTGCTTACAGGCCAACTAGGGCTTTAAGGAGATTCTATTTGTAACGTGACTGCCACACACATAGTGGTACCATCATATTTTAGGTTTCTTCTGCATTAGTTTCCTCGGGTCACTAAGAAGGTAGCCCTGTGTTTGGACTGTTGCTTCTTAATTCTACACATTTGGAAACTCTTTCAAAAGGAAAAGATTCATGAATATAACTCTCACCCACGGTGGTCCCCTCCTACCTGGAGTCAAAGCTCCTTCAGTTTCTGGTTGCCGTTAGGTATTCTCCTGTGTTTTATAAAGTTGATTTTTATATTTTTATGTGAAGTTTGTAATTGTAATTAGTAGGAGGATCAATCTCACGCAGTGCTGCTACCATTGTTGAACCTGAAACCAGTTCTTAGGCTTGAAGCCTTAAAAAATGTTACATAGTCAATGAATATTTAACTAAATTCATTAGGTAAGGTAGCAATTTTAATGTTCCATATTTAGTATTGTAGGTACTTAACATAGTCTTTCAAATGTATATGGCTGTGTTAATATACTGTCTTTGTCCTCCAAACCCTGTTAATTGACACTTTCTACATGGAATAACCCAACTTTCACAAAACACTTCATAGTTACTCACGAGTGCCTTATAGATGCTGTTTTCTCAAACACCATGGTGGTTTGAAAGGAAGATGGTTTCTCAACCCTCTGGTCACAGCAAATGGTAACTGAGGGAGATGAAACTCATCCAGCATGTAGCTTAGAAGTAAGAACTGGAGTTCCAGCGAGGTTCTGCAGATGTGTCCTGACACAACACAGCCAGTTTCCCCACCAGAAGTAATTTCTGTTTCCTCTGAATCTCTCAGCACAGAAAGACCTTTCAGCCGTTACTCAGACCCTATTTCATTACTTTCTATACTGCTGTGGCTTTCGCCATATCTTTATGACTTTCCATGAGGAATTGTAAAATAGAACTGGACATAAACTTTGCCTTCCTATTGACTGAATTTTTTGAAAACCCCTCCTCTCAGAGTAGAGTCTAGCAATAAGAGGCTGTTTGTGGAAGCTGAGTGTGGCTACACATTGGGTGAATAGTGAGCAGCTGTTAAACAGTGGTCTCTGATAATGTCCCGCCCCGTGAACTCACTGACGGATGTTCCCACCTGTAGCACATATTTACTCTCCACCACAACTGTGAAAACATTAACATCTGCATTTCTTCAGACGAGAAACTGGAGGAGCAGCAGCCTCAGTCACTGCGTCTTCCTGGGTGATGGCAGAATGGCCCCTGAATGCTGGTCCAGACGTACAGGTCCTTGTACTAATAAGGAGCTCTTGTCCACATCCCCTTCCATCCAGTCAAGGTGGAAGGCTGGGTCACAGCTCTCAAATCAATCTCTGAAAGGGAAAGCAGCTGACCCTTTGCCAGCAGTCTCTGTTCTAATTGACTTCCCGCAGTGAAACCTTTATTTTGAAACAAGACTCCAGAGCCACCACTGGCTCAAAGAGACAAAAAACTAACCTCGTTAGCTGTTTGTTTTGCTTGGGATAAAGTATCCTGAACTCGTGACAAATGTCTTCTTGTTTGCAAATGGAAAGCCATAATTAAGTTGGCTTTTCCCACCACGTTTAATAAGCTCGCAGTTTCCTCTCTGCCTCACTTTCTCATTTTTTTTAATGAGATACCAATTTCCTCTACCCAGCCCTCACAGATACTTTCAGCAATAAAACAGACAGCTTTAATTTTCATCTGAGTGTGAAGTTTCGGGAATTAATTTATTCATCTGTAACCTGGACCACACTCTTCTCATGCTAAATGGCTTGTTAATCTTTAATTAACAGGGTGTGTTGGGCCAGAAAAGTAGAGTAGAGGGGAAGAAAGAAATGGGGGAGATGTTTGGAGGAGGAAAGGTTTTTATTGAGGGGTCACAGAAATGCTGGCATTTATTTTCATGTGACCCTTCCATCAGTATCCTCCAGAGACACAGGCCCATGATGAGGATGTCTCCTTAGCTCCTCCACTCCTCCTGTACAGTTAGGGTTCAAGGGGGCCCGTATCTGTCCAGACAAGGAGCTGTTTGTGTCTGGCGGATGTGAATAGAGGGTGCTGTGGGGCCAGGAGCAACTGGCAGCTCCTTGAAGATGGTAGCTGGTAAAAGGGTAAGGGAGGCGTTTCCAGAGGCTGCGGATGCTCAAGGCTGCGGGTGCTGCTGGCCACCCAGGAAGCTAACTGCTTAGCTATAAAAATACGCATACATTTTAAAGTTTAAATTGCTCTTTAAGATGTTTGGAAGTCCTCAGTCTGAGCACAAACAGTATTCATATATGTACTCAGTAAAACACGGTGCTCTGTCTGTGAGTTTTATTAGCCCTGAAACTCCACTTTGGTTGTGGCAGTTAGAAACCATGTGATTTTGTCAGATCAGGTGAACTATATCTATCACAAAATAAACTCTACCACTTTCTCTGATGATTGTGCTGTGGTTTCGACTCTGTGTGGACAGCCTCTTCAATCATTATTTCATCTGACATTTGAAAATATGGCTATTGAAATGTATAATTCATAGAGTTTAAACTCATACATACCAGTATACAATTCGATGGTTTTAGGATATCCAGAAGGTTGTGCGAACATTCCATCAGCTCTAATTTAGAATATTAGCATTATCATGTAAAGAAACCCTATTAGCTGACACTCCCCACATTCTTCTCCTCCTTACTACCTAAGCCCTAGGCAGTTATCAATTTTTTTGTCTTTGTGTATTTATTGAGTTTAGCACATTTCGTATCAATTATATGGCCCTTGGTCAGTGGCTTTTTCAATTAGCACATTGTTTAAAACCCATCCATGTCCACAGGCTCTGCAGCAAGCGCTGTCCCCTTGTGTTTTGATCTTAGCCATTCTGACTGGTGTAAGATGGAATCACAGAGTCGTTTTGATTTGCATTTCCCTGATGGCTAAGAATGCTGAACCTTTCCTTAAGTCATTCTCGGCCATCTTAGACTCCTCTGTTGAAAAATCTGTTTCCATCTGTAACTCACGTGAAGTGAGGGGAACACTCTCCATTGCTGGTGAGAGTGCAAACTTGTACAGCCACCTTGGAAATCGATATGGAAGTTTCCCAGAAAACTAGGAATCATTCTATCTCAAGACCCAGCTATACCATTTCTGGGCATATACCTACCTAAAGAATGCTCTACTATACCATAAGGACAGTTGCTCAACTATGTTCATAGTAGCTTTATTCATAACCGCCAGAGATTGGAAACAACTTAGATGTCCTTCAACCAAAGAATGGATAAAAAAAAAAAAGTGGTACATTTACACAATGGAGTATTGCTCAGCTGTTAAAAACAATTACATGAAATTTGTTGGCAAGTGGATGGAATCAGAAAAGATCATCCTGTGTGAGGCAACCTAGACCCAGAAAGATAAGCATGGTATGTACTCACTTATAAGTGGGTATTAGCCATAAATAAAGGAGAACCATGCTACAATCTACAGAACCAAAGATGTAATGAGTCTTTTTCTGTCCCACCAGCCAGCTCCAAAATAACAATACAGAGACTTATTATTAATTATGAAAGTTTGGCCTTTAGCTTAGACTTGTCCCACTAACTCTTATAGCTTAAATTACCCTGCTTTTATCAATCTGTGTTTTACCATGTGTCTTTTTTACCTTTCTTTCATTCTGTATGTCTGGCTCCCTCCATGTCTCATTGGCATCTGCTCTGTGCCTTGATTGATTATCCCCACCTACTCCTTTCTCTGCCTGGAAGTCCAGCCTATGGTACTGGCCATTCAGCTCTTTATTAAATCAACCACATCAATATAACACAGTGTACAAATATCCCACAACACAGAGAAGCTAAGTAATAAGGAGGGCTCAAGGGTGACACATGAATCTCACTGTGAAGGGGATATAGAATAGATGTCACAAGTATATGGTGGAGGAGTCTAGATAGGAAGGTAGGGATAGGGGAGGAGAGAGGGAGAAAATACTGGAAGAGACAACTGGAATGAGATGATATTTCTGGGACGAATTAGAAACCTAGTGCAATGGAAACTCCCAGAAATCTATGAGGGTGACCTTAGTTAAGACTCCTAGCAATGGAGGATATTGAGCTTGAACTGGTATCTCCTGTAACCAGGGAAGACTCCCAGTGGAAGGATTGGGACACCAACCCAGCCACAAAACTTTCAACCTACAATTTGTCTTGCCTATAAAATGTGCTGGGGTAAAGGTGGTGCAGAAATTGTAGGAGTGGCCAACAAATGACTGGTCCAGCTTTAGACCTATACCATGTGAGGGAGTCCACCTCCGATGCTGCCTGAAGGACCAGGACCCAGAGGATGGATATCCCAGAGACCTAGGATAGAACCAAACATGGCTAGCAAGACAAAAGTCAATGAAATGATTCCTTTTTTTTACTATTTTATTTTATTACTTTTTAAAAAAAATACCAATTCAAGTTCCCACTTCCTCCCCTCCTCCCACTTCCCTCCCACTCCTTCCACACACCCTCTCCCCCACCCCCTCCAGTCCTAAGAGATGGCAAGGCACCCTGCCCTGTGGAAAGTCCAAGGCCCTTCCCACTACATCCAGGTTGAGCAAGGTATACATCCAAAGAAAATAGGATCCCTAAAAGCCAGTACATGCAGAAGAGACAAATCCCAGTGCCATTGTCATTAGCCCCTCAGTCTGCCCCAAGTGTCAAACAGATTTAGAGGGACTAGTTTGATCCAATGCTCATTCATTCCCAGTCCAGTTGGAGTTGGTGAGCTCCTATTAGCTCAGGCACATTATCTCAGTGGGTGAACCCCTCATGGTCTTGCCTTCCTTGCTCATACTTTCCCTCTTTCGGCTCTTCAACTGGACCTTGGGGGCTCAGTCCAGTGTTCTGACGTGGGTCTCTGTTTCTGTTTCCATCTTTTGAAGGAAGGGAAGAAGGGAAAGAGGAGAGGGGAAGGGGACAGTTGGGGAGAGTTTGAGGGAATGGGATAATTGAGATGGAGGCGGTACAGATATGAGAGCAAGGAAAGAGATTATCTTGATTGAGGGAGCCATTTTGGGGTTAGCAAGAAATCTGGCTCTAGAAACATTCCCAGGAATCCACAAGGATGACCCTAGCTAAGACCATAAACAATAGAGAGGGTGCCTGAACTGGCCTTGCTCTGTAGTCAGACTGATGATTATCTTAAATATCAGCATAGAACCTTCGTCCAACAACAAATGAAGTGATTCATAATGATATTCTGCTATACTCACGTATTGGTGACTAGCCCAATTGTCATCAAAGACAGCAGCAGCTGGAAACAGATGCAGAGACCCGGAGCCAAGCACTAGGTGGCCCTCGGGGATCCTGCAGAAGAGGGGAAGAAAGAGTTGTAGGAGCCAGAGGGGTCAAGAACACCACAAGAAAACCCACAGAATCAACTAACCTAGGCACAAAGGGCTCACAGAGACTGAACTGACAACCAGGGAACCTTCATGGGATTGACCCAGGCTCTCTGCACATATGTTACAGTTGTGTCTTCTTGTGGGACTCCTAACAGTGGAGCAGGGACTGTCTGTGACTCTATTACCTACTTCTTGGACCCTTTCTTCCTACTCTGTTGTCTCATCCAGTCATCATAGGAGAGGAGATGCCTGGTCTTGGTTTATATCCCATGGGAGGTCTGTTTTTTTCTGAAGAGAAATAGAGGAAGGATGGATGGGGAAAGGGAAAGTGGAGGAGGGATGGTAAGGAGAGTAGGGAGGGGAAACTGGTCAGGATGTAAAAATAAAACAAAATAACCAGAACATGGAAACAACTTAAATGCCCCTTGACCGAAGAATGGATAAGGAAAATGTGGTACATTTACACAATGGAGTACTACACAGCAGAAAAAAATAACAACATCTTGAATTTTGCAGGCAAATGGATGGAGCTAGAAAACATCATTTTGAGTGCGGTAACCCAGACCCAGAAAGACAATTATCACATGTAGTCACTCATAGGTGGTTTTTAAACATAAAGCAAAGAAAGCCAGCCTACAAACCACAATCTCTGAGGACCCTAAGAGAGAGATACATAGATCTGATCTACATGGGAAGTAGAAAAGACAATATCTCCTGAGTAAATTTGGAGCCTGGGGACCTTGGGAGAGGGTTGACAGGGAGGGGAGAGGCAAGGAGGGGAGCAGAGAAAAATGTAGAGCTCAATAACAATCAATAAAATTAAAAAATGTTCTACAGAGCAAATTGCTCAGAAAAAAAAAGAAAAGAAAAAAGAAAGAACTGCCAAGTGGAGGGCTGAAGAGTTAGCTCAGCAGTTAAGAGCACTGACTGCTATTCCAGTGGGCCCAGATCTGATTCCCAGCACCCAAACAGTGGCTCTCAACCTTCTGTAATTCCAATTCCAGGGGCTTCAATGTCCTCCTTTGATTTTAAGAGTCATTGCACAAGTGTAGTGCACAGTTTTTGTACAGGGAAAATGCTCACACATAAAATAAAAATAAATACATGAGAAAAACAAAACAAAATGAAAATAAATAAGTAAATGCAAAAAATTCACCCACATCATACATAAAATGTATTAGGACTTTATTGTTCATGGTTGCATAACATCCCATTGCAATCACATATGATCTTACTTATCCATTGATCATTTGCTGAGCATTTCTGTTGCTTTCATTTGTACACAATTATGAAGACTGCTGTACAAACCCTAAGTCCTGGATAGGAAAATGTCTTCAATACTTTGCGGGTGGGGTTGCTGGGATATTTGGAATTCATAATAACGTTTTAAGGAAATTCTTTCTCTACATCCTTCCTAGCACTCCTTACTGTATCATTGTGAAAATGCTTATTTATCTTGGTATGTGTGAGGTGGCATCCCATTATGGCTCCCATTTGCCCTACTACTCATGGTACAGGATGCTTCATTTAACGGGAGTGCTTATTGATCACCTGTATATTTTCTTCATGTAGATGTGAGCAATTACCCATTTTAATTGTGTTGTTTGAAACCAGGGATCGTGCATGATAAATTGTATGCACCTTTACCCCTGTGAGAAACTCAATCTTGGCCCCAGGAGCTCTTTTTGCATTGTGGATATTAGTCCCTAATCAGATTAACAAACAGCAGATATACTCTCCATTTGTATAGAGTGTTATTTTACAATCTTAATAGCATCATACACAGCATAAAAGTTTTTCATTTTGATGAAATGTTTCCTTTTGTTGATTATTATTTTTGGTGTCATCTGTCTTTTAACCAAAGATTACTAAGATTTGTCCTATCTTTCCGAAAGAGACTTAAGGCAGGTGTCCAACCTACATTTAACTTTACTGCTTTCTGTGGAGAAACCCAGTTGTCCCGTCATAATCTGTAAAAAGGCTCTCCTTCTCCTGCTGAGATTCTCAGCAGTCTTGTTTGAAATCAGCTGAGTATAGACAGACTGGCTCCAGGGCCTCTCCCTTCCTTCCCAATGGTGCACATTTCCAACTATAAACTGCCCTCATTGCTGCAGCTCTGGAAATCCTTGTTCTAGAGAGTCCAGACTCCCCATTTTGATTTCCTTTTCCTGCTTAGACTTTTCTGGTCCCCTTGCATTTCTATATGAACTTCAGGATCATGCACCAGTTTCTTCAGAAATGAAAGGTAAGATTTTGAGAGATTATTCTGGACCTGTATTGACGTCTGTATGGGATTGGGTTCCAACCTGTGCCCAGAAAATTAGTTGGATTAGTTTTGATTGTTCATGTCTCTAAAATGTCTCCATTCCATGTAAATTGTTTGCTTATCTCTTTTGACATATATCTTTCCATGGTATATCTTTCTAGTCCTTGTCATTTCTCCCTTTTTATTGATTCTTTGGGAATCATTTCCCATCATGCACCACGGTCACACTCACTTCCCAATTCTCCCATGTCTGCCCTTTGAGCCTTGTGACCTCCTCCCACAAAAAAAAACAAAACTAAAAGTAAGAATTAAAAATGACACAGGTTCAATTTGTGTTGTCTCTATAGTCATTGGAACATGATCAAACTCTCAGTGGCCCTCCTCTTAAATAGAACTGAGTCCTTCCCCTCCTAGCCCCCCCCCCTGACACTAGAAGCCATCAATTATGGAGAACTAACTTCAGAATCCTCAACACCCTTTTACAGAGTTCTTTTCAATTGCTTCCCATTTAGGCTGTTACTTTTTAAGTGGGGGTTGAGAGGAGGTAGGGGTTGTCACAGAAGTCTTCCCTGTCCCTTCTTTCTCAACTGTGTAACTTCAGTCAACAACATCACTGCAAAAGTAGCTTCCTTGCTCTTTAGAGTCAATGGGAGCATAGATCCATGGAGTTCCTCATGGTTTCTGGTGACAACACAGACCATGATCGTGTCCCCCAGCTACTGTAGTATCACAGACTGAGACCCTTGGAGGCAGCCTGAACCATGGACATCAATATGGCCTCAGGTGGCAGTGCAGGCCACTCACTTGAATTTGGCCTTCGTGGCAGCCTGTACATCAACATGGCTTCAGACTACAGAATATACCACGAACATTTGCAAGGCCTTTGGTGGTAACTCAGGCCCCTGATATCAACACAGAGCCCGGCTGCATCAGAACCACAGATCCAGGCACAGCTCTCAGCAACAGCACAGGCCTGGATGTCACCTTGACCTCAGGTAGTACCTTTTCATTTCTTTAGGGTTAGTAGTCGCATTCCTTCCTTCCTTCTTCATTTTGGTGCCTGTATTCATCTCCTGTTTTATACTAGATCAGTTTATCACTTGTGTTAAATCTTTTAAAGAGTAAACTTGCTTGTTCTTTCCATGATTTTCATGTTAGCATTGCTATTGTTCCTTTCTGTTCATATTAGTACTTTTGAAATTAAACCCACATATTCATCAAGTCTTCTAGCCTCCAGCTTCACCCACATGACCAAAAAGAAAAAGGTTGTCCTCATACATCTGTCTCTTCCTTGATACCCACAACTCACTTTCTGGAATTTGGGTTAGTCTCAGCCATGTTCCATCACTTGTCACATAACCACATAGCCCACAATGCTGTATGATAAAGACCTAAGGGACATGCAGGGAAGTCAGCGTTTAAATCACAAAAGGACACTGGTGTACATTTTCCACTGGTTTCCCTATGGCTTTTGCTCCATGAATGCCAGTACATTCTCCTTTATCTCATTGTACATGGCATAGTTTATATGATGACCCAATTCTTCTGCTTCCTATACTGGCAATGGTAAGCAAGCACTAGCTTGTGTATAATGGCCTCATTCTCCCCTGCCCATGACAAATGTTGATAACCAATTTATCCATCATTTTAAGTAAGCTCAGATGACCTTAAATTGTTCTTAAAACAGGGCTGAACACTTTCATTACTAACACCCATCACTTTATTAGCAAAAGACAGCCTAGCATTTTCTGATTCATACCATTTATATTAACCCAAATCACAAAAACACTTAATACACATTCACAGTGAACTAAAAATAGCACAACTTTTAAAAATAATGGGATAGTTTCAACAAGAAGAATGGATACCTGTGCATCAAGATATCCAACCTGGGTTTCATGGGCCACGTGCAGCCCAGAATTACTGTGAGTGGGACCCAAAACAAATATATTTCAAACATTGGTGTGCGTGTGTGCAATTGTGCGAGTGTGTGTGTGTGTGTGTGTGTGTGTGGTGTCTGTGATTTGATTGAGTGTAAACTTCGTAGTGGACAGTGTCACAACATCTAAAGGTTGAGCATGCCAGATGCTTACAAATATAACATTGGAGCAAAGAAGCCAAATATTTGTGCACAGTTCTAAACCATGATTGGCATGTGCAATTAGACGTCAGCATAATGGTTACCTTTGGAAGAAAATTAGGAGGAATCTTCTATATAGTTCCTAGGGGAGTAAGTGTTACTCTTTTTTTTTTATCTGCATGTTCTTCATATGCGTTCACTGAGTTTGATACGTCACATGATGCGTGAATCTGTACTTATGTTGTAGTTCAATGATCTGTTTTAACAGTTTGAGGTGAGTTGCTCACAGGGAAACTGGAAGCTTTCAGTTTGGATGTCATGCATTATCTCATTGAATTCCTTTGGATTGAAGATAATGATAGGAACATAGCAGAAACATGCTCAGCATGTTTGCTATTTCTTTTCTATATTTCAGTATCCAGTCCCTGCTAAAATTCTACTACCTTGGGCATCTGATTCTATAACTACCCTCTGTCCACAGGATTAATCAATCAGCAAACATTGAAATAGAAGTTCCTATTCATAGACTCATGGATTCTGACCTGAGTTTGATGAATAAATAGGCACTCCTTTTTAAATATGTTAATATGTTTTCATTGGAGGGGAACATTGAGAGATTTTTATAATACTTGAAAAGAATTGAAAAAAATGTTCAGAGACATGATCCTTAATACATATGAATGTTTTAAATTAGGAATCATTTTCTGGTTTGTCATCATAAAACTTGTCTGTCCTGTGGAACACTCCAAAGAGGGCTTGTTTGATGTGCAGGTCACTGGAGAGATGGCCAAAGTATAACACACAGAAATCCTTGTTGCTTTGAGTGTCTGTTCTTCTCACTAACCAAGTTAGCCTCTGCCCGAGAGCTGCGGACCCTACCAGGTGTCCAGGCTGAATGGTGCTGAGTGAATGTGTTAGATTTCATTTCCTCCTTGAATCCCAGCAAAAGATGATCTGCCAATGCTAGTCACTGAAAAGAAAAATACAGACGGCTAAAGGGAGGAGAAATGTGGCAATGCAGAACAAAGCCCATCCTTAAATTCCTCTGAGGGGAGGGAGGCAAATGAATGGAAGAGGAGGAAAGAGAAATTATAAAAATGAATGTGTGCCCAAAATCCATCTGGAAGCCAGACACTCAGTGTGTGGGCAGAAAATTCTCTTCTGCCCCAGGTGCTGTGTCTCTGGGAGTTGTGTGTCTGTGTCTGCCCTTCCCTTCTCACCAAACCACAAGCCAGTCCTAACACCTTTGTAAGCAACTCCCCCAGGACATATTGCTTGATATTTGAAACTACAACTACAAGCTCAACTGATACCATTATTTGTCTCCAACCATAATCTTTAAAGCAAAATAAAGCAAAAAATGTGCTTGTTTTTATTTTATGCATGAGTTTTTTGATTGTATGTACATATGTATGTATGCATGCATGCATGTTCCCTGTGTAGGTACCTGATGTCTGCAAACAGAAGAGGGTGCTAGATACCCTATTTCCCAACTATAATCTTATTAGTGGGATTATAGAGTGTGTAACTTTGGAACTTGAACATGCATTTCCAGACTATCAGCAGTGACAGACAAAATGGACAGATGTGAATTTCCATTCTATTGCCACAAGTTAGCTAAGAAAACAAGTCATCCAGTTTCATCAAAGTAGTCAAATGACACACACACACACACACATGCACACACTCCTTTCTAAGTATAAGACACAATGCTGAGGGATGAATGTGTGGCAGAAAACCAGTCACACATGGTTTTGGCCCTCATGGAGCTTATCATCTCTCTGTTAGATGTCAGACTTCAATAATCACACAAATAAGCACAATGGCACATTGTGCTGAGTGATGTGAAGTGATGGATTTCTGAAGTAGTATTAAATGGGTAGAAATTAGAGAAATGAAGAAAAGAATAGCAAGAATATTGAGCATGAGGATTTCTTGGGTGCAGACTGTCAAGTAAACTGGGAAGTGCCCTTTAGAAGAACAACATCGCTGAATTTTTGAGGAGAGCAATTATAACTCTCTAGCTGTAAAAAGAAAAGTCAAGTAAAATGAAAAGATTTTCAAAAAGCTCCATCAGAGGAAGCAAATAAAAGATTACTGACAAAAATAAAATGAAAAAGAAACAACAACAAACAAAACAGAACAATTCCCAAGATTCCAAAAGCAAAATAAATAATGTAAAAGGAAGCTGAACAAAATGGAAATATCACCAGGAAAGATGACAAAGCAGAAGGGCGGGGTGGTGCTGCATCTGAGAGCATCTTCCTGATGTGGGATTATTTCCTTTTGGGATGCAGGCTGATGAAATACTCTGTATAAACTGTCACATTCTTGTTTGTTTGTTTTTCTTTTAAGACAGGGCTTCCTGGCTGTCCTGATACTAGCTCTTATAGATCAGGATGGCCTTGACCTTACAGAGAGATCCTCCTGCCTCTGCTTCCCAAGTGCTGGGATCAAAGGCATGTGCCACCACTGCCCGGCTTGTCACTTTTTTAAATGCACGTTTAAGAAAGATGTTTTTGTCCATATGTCTTCATCTTAATTTTTTTTGTTGTTTATAAGATAGCACCATCCAAAAAGAAAAAAAAAAAGAAGGAAAAACCACCTAAAATTGAGTGCATTTGTTTTTCCTGCACAGAGGTTAAGGGTCAACCAATTCTCACTTGCTTCATTTCTTTCCAAACTCCCAAGGCAGTGGCTCTTCAATAATGATGTCTTGCAACATTTAGTTAATACTACCTGACTCTATAACACATGTTGAGGAGTTTCTTATTGGCTAATTCTGAGCAGCAGTAGTATCTCTCTGATCTTCTGCAGACACTCATCCTAGGTTGGCATCTAACCACACAGAGTAGCAGGCACAAAAGAATGAGGAAGCAGAAAGAATGTGTCATCTACACTGAATGTTAGAAGCCAAGCCCAAGAAGGCAGAGGAAAAAAAAAAGACAGCATCATGAAACCTGACTTTAGTTTCCAGAATAATAATAACAATGTGAACTTCTCAACTAAGCAACTAACCTGTTTGGGTTGACTTAAAATTAGTCTGTGACTATTATAAATAAGGCTGAACATAGTTGAGCCAATGTTCTTTTGGTTTGATTGAGCATCTTTTGGGATACCAGGAGTGGTATTGCTGAGTTTGAGGTAGGTTGATTTCCAATTTTCTGAGAAACTGCCAGACTGATTTCCAAAAGTGGCTG
Source organism: Ondatra zibethicus (assembly GCA_004026605.1). Lineage (NCBI taxonomy): Eukaryota > Metazoa > Chordata > Mammalia > Rodentia > Cricetidae > Ondatra > Ondatra zibethicus. Next base: position 224,501 of record PVIU01001003.1, on the reverse strand, counting down.
TACAAGTTTGCATTCCTGCCAGTAATGGAGGAATGTTCCCCTTACTCCACATCCTCTCCAGCATAAGCTATCATTGGTGTTTTGAACTTAGTCATTCTGACAGGTGTAAATGGTATCTCAGAGTCATTTGCATTTCTCTGAATGTGGGTGACAGTTGTATGGCTGGGGCGGACTGTGGGGCCACTGGCAGTGAGACCAGGATTTATCCCTACTGCTTGTACTGGCTTTTCGGAACCCATTCTCTTTGGAAGGACACCTTACTCAGCCTAGATATAGTGGGAGGGGGCGTGGGAGGTCCTTCTGTCTATGTATTGCTTTTATTGGCTAATGAATAAAGAAACTTCTTTGGACCTATAGCAAGGCAGAACTTAGGTAGGCAGGGAAAGCTAGACTGAATGCTGGGAAAAAGAAGGGTGGAGTCAGAGAGAAGCCATGGAGCTGCCAGAGTCAGACATGCTGAAACTTTGCCGGTAAGCCACTGCCATGTGGTGATACACAGATTAATAGAAATGGGTTAAATTAATATGTAAGAGTTAGCCAATAAGAAGCTAAAGCTAATTGGCCAAGCAGTGATTTAAATAATACAGTTTCTGTGTGATTATTTCAGAGCCAGGCAGCCAGGAACAAAACAAGTGGTTTCCTCCAACAGTGGAGAGGGACTTAAACCTGCCTCAATGTGCTAGGTTAGGTGCTAGGCTTGGTGACTCCCCATGGGAAGCTTTACCCTCTCTGAGGAGTGGATGGGTAGGTTGGATGGGGTGGAAGGTGAAGAGAATGGGAGGAGGGGAGGGAGTGGGAACTGGGATTTAAAAAGTTAGTCTGTGAACTTAAGGTCATCAATGTATTTGAGTGATTATCTATTTGACTCTAAGTATAAAAATAGTTCCTTTCAACCAAGGAATATCTCATTAGATCAACTAAGAAAATATATTCCTTGTGCAATCCATTGTTTATATATATATATATTTCAGGTTAATGACAATCTTTTATATGCACAGTCCAAATACTTCATGGGGCATGCACACAGTAAGATTTCACTGTTTCTCTGAAGTCCAATTTTATCTGAGTACCACCATATTTGTCTGCTGAACAAGGCAGGTCTAGAGACATAGGGAGTCATTTTCATGTGTAGTAGGAGGAACGAGCTGCATCCCACCACCCAGCTAGCTTACACCCGAAATAACCACACAGAAATTGTATTAATTAAATTACTGCCTGGCCTATTATTAGCCAACTCTCACATCTTGATTTAACCCATTTCTACCAATCTGTGTAACACCACAAGGTCGTGGCTTTACCGGGAAAGATTCTAACCAGCGTCAGTCTCAGGCAGGAGCTTCATGGTGTCGGCCACATTGCCCTTCTTCCCAGCATTCAGTTCTGTCTACTCCGCCTATCTAATTTTTGCCCATCATAAGGCCAAGGTAGTTTCTTTATTCAACCAATGAAAGCAACACATAGACAGAAGGACCTCCTACACCATTCATGTACAGCGAAACTCTGTCAATCTTTAACTATTAGAATTGCTGTTTGGATGTAACACTAGTCTTGGATGTGGCTTGAAGGTGGTACTTTATAGTTAACTTCTCAACACAGACAAAGGCGTAGATAGAGGAGGGGTTTGAAGAAAGGCAGTGAACTTGGAAGAGCAGTTGTGTGTTTAGGTCAGTGAAGCAGAGTTGATACTGATGAAAGCTCATGGATATTGCATAATTCATTTTACTGTATTGCTATTTTTACACCAAGAAATCATCTGAGATGGTTTCATCACATTGTGTTTATGGCAGAGGTATTTTCCTTCTCCATAGAGACCTTTTGTCCCATCATCTGGTTTGTTTTTCCAAATTCTTTCAAAAATCCAGTCTGTCCCACCTTGAGAAGTAAAGAACACCTCCAGATTTATTAACTGTTCTAAGTAGTTCACTAAAAGTCATCTTTCTGGCACAATTGGAAACAGTAGTGACTTTGATGCTGAAAATGTTGAAGAGAGAAGTCATAAAAATGAAGCATACACACCTTTTGCATTTTATTTTTGAACACATGAATGTCACTCTTTTGATGTGGGGCCAAGACCTTTTCTATAAGTGTGGATCCATGAGTTCTGCCTCTCCATTAAGTGGCATCTCTCATTTCCATCTGCAGTCTCTATAAAATGAAGTGAGAATTTAAGAATGCTTTTAGAGTAATTTGATAGTGGAAGATCCTGCACTTTGACAGGCAGTTCCCACATCTTCTACACTGTTTCCAACAAATTTTTTTATCTGTGTTACTAAATCTTTCTTAGGCATTCAATGTAATTCCTTACATAAAAATATTTTTATTAATATTCCTGAGCATTTTTTGTCATATTCTGTGATCTATCTACAGCAATCAGGGCTGCAGTGAATAGACCAGCTGTTGATGGGCATCAACATTTTACTTCATTTTCCTCAACTGAAGTGACGTTCACATTCTGCTTCATAGGTTCATCCTAAAGTTGGTGGCTATAAAATGATTTACCGAAATATTTAGGCAATTAAGTCTTCCCACAACCTATGCCATTGAAAGATGGGGACTAGGTCAAATAATTTCTCATAATTGTCTTCATATAAAATTTAGATTATTCTATGAATACCATTGTCATAATTAGATTTCTTTAAAAGTCCAATTCCTTATTCTCCAAAAATTACATTGTGTCCAGAGAAAGGTTTTATATTGTTTTTGTAGCTGTTTTTCTCCCCTTGTCTTATGCACTTTGACAGTGGGCATGGTTAAAGGAGACACAATATAATTATTGAAGAACCCAGGAAGGTCCCTAGGAGGGTAATCAGCAAGTCATATTGGAGCTAAATTCTCAGGTGAATTATTCTCAGTCCTTTCATTGAGACTATTTTTTTTAAGACTATGTAATCTTATTTTCCATGTGATATTCACCAGAATACTGTAGGAGAGACAAGCTACAATCATGAAAAACATTGTTTAGTTTTCCATCCCAAAAAATTTGCTTCTTTTAGCCATGTCTCTTCTCAAGCAAAGAAAGCCCATTTCATAATATAGGAAAGCCCTTTCTGCTTCCAGTATTAAACTCAGTTTCATAGGCCAGGTTACAGACCCAGTCTGTCTTCTTTATAAATGTAACATTTTCCATTAATTTTTAGAATGGAAGGTTAAATTGATCTGTTTTCCTTGTGACTAATTTTCAATAGAGTCAAAATTTTCAAGTAACTTTTAAAAAAGTTTCTTATATAGACTTTCTGTTTAAATGTCCCTTTACAAAAATAAAAGAGATCCATTGTTGGGATGATGGATTTTGCTTCTTGTTCAAAAAGACAGAGTGCTCAGGGTGGGGTCTGGCCATTTCCTGCCCTAAAACACAAGTGTAAAGTTTAGCCCTGTTAGAGCCTAAACAACTGGACAAGCTGCCTTTAACCACAACAGCAAATAAAGGTGATTCCCAACAGGGGGCTTAAGGAAAGGGGCTTGGTTTAATTTAATTCTCCCTTAATGAACAGACAGTTTCTCTACTGGAAACATGGCCTCAGTTGCAAAATTGTCAGAATATGCATGAGAGTGCATTCCCTTGGCTGCAACAAAGGGACTTGGATAGAGACTTACTGGCTTCAGGCCTGTTGAAATAGTACTCTCACTTAAAGACCCAGGTTACAGGCTTCCTTCTTTTTCTTTGACTATGTCTGAGTTGATTTTCCACATCAAAGATGAAGTTGGGTTTTTTTTCTGGCTATTTTAGGCCACTTAGATTATATTTCAAATTATAATCAGTTAGTTACTGGCTTATTAGAAGGTGTGCTCTCTGCATGGTGTTATAAGCAGTTGCGCAAAGGATTCTGTCTTATCTGTCATAGTATCTCCAAGGAACTGTGTTAGCAGTGATGGATATAGGCACTAAGATGTGTTAGTTCTTGTTATCAGAGTCTAATGAAGGAAATAAAGGCATAAATAAATCTGCTTTGCCTGGAGAATTTAAAGCGTTAAAAATTATTATATGTACACACAAACACATGGCTCTATAAGTGCCCATACAAATGTACCACTTTTTGAAACAAACTATATGAATTTTTAGTTCATAGACTTGCAGCATATTACATATTAATTTGGGATATATTTTTTTGAGTTGTTTGTAGAGTTCCCTGCGGCTGCCATTCCCTAAAAGGTACTTCTAATTCCTACTCCAGATCAAATTTGTAAGTCTCTGGTACTACCCCTGACCTAGAGGATTGGCCCAGGAGTAGAATGTGCCTCAAGGAGAACCAGTCCAGCACTGAGAATTGAATGCTATGGTGCTCTGGGTTCTTTATACCTAATGCAATCTGAATCTTACACTAGTCTTGTGATGCTGTCTCCTTCAAGGGCTTTCATCCTGGCATGAGCAGAGTCTTTAAACCTCCAGTGGGAAAAAAATAAAAGGCATTAGCCTTAGTAAGTTAATGGGATCAATGGGAAATTCATTTAAAAAGTCTTTACTGGATGCGTAGTCCATGTTAGTGGCTGTTAAAAAGCAGTCAGTAAAAGATAAAGAAGGGATTTATCTTTCCCATCAGGGGCAGTCATGGTGAGAAATAATCACAACAGAGCAGTAGAAGCTAAATTTAAAGCATGAGCAGGTGTCATATGTAGAGATACCTAGATCTATATAGAGTGTGACCGGTTGCTACTCTGAGGACTATATGTCTCAGAGACACAACTGTAAACCAAGGAAAATGCATCTAAAGATTTCATGTCTTTTCTTCTCATGATTAAAAGAAAAATGCTTAGTAAAAGCTGAGGTGACATCCCATCACTGAGTTTGCCATGGTTTCTCTTTGTGTTTAGATTTTCCCTCCTTCATTTTGAGTTAGTGAGATGATGAAGCAGAGTAGCCCCGGAAGGATTCTGTACAGAATACCTGAACTGTGTGACCTCCAAACATCTTGACTGATCGTCACTGGCTTCTCAAAGAGGGTGGTCTCATTCATTGAGAAGTCCCAGACTGGGAAACCCCCGGGGTGATGGGGAGTGCTTTTGGTCTCTGCACCTCACCTCCTTTTGTCCTGTTTTACTGGAATATGAGCCTCAGTTAGGCAGCTGGGGCATGCGTATTAGCAGGGGCGAAGGAAAGTTCCTTCCAGAGAGATCCCGATTCTACCATTACCATTTTCCTAGGACTTACTCGGCACCCCGGCTCCAGGAAGATTTATGAGCTGCTTAAAGCATTCACGTTTGCCTGCTGCTGATCACTGGAAAGGCAAGGGTGAGAACGGGATTGTTAGCAGTCAGGGGATCCTCCGTTCAGTGGCACTGGGTTTAGCGTATATGTTTGCTCCCACAGCTTCCTTTGAGGCATACACAGATTTCTTTCCTCCTGGCCTTCATTTGAATTCACTAAAGCTCAGCGATGTGCTTGGGAGAGTTAAAAGTAACCATCCAAGTTTTATAAAAAGTCATCTTTGTGGAGATACTTCCGGTTTACAAGCAACATGTCCGTATGGTCATGCTTGATTTGCTGGCTCACTCGTCAGTCATGCACCTATGGGCGTTACAATTTTTATATGTTCAACACGGAGAGGCCAGGATTTAGGTCTGATGCTAGAATTTTAATGAGTATTGCTTAGTTTCCATGAACTCATGTTTAATTCTACATAATTTATTAATATAAATGAAACAGGCAGTGAAAATTATGAGCTGTATGTATGGGGAACATCAAAACAAATAAAGTGAAAAAAGGCCATAAATATCTTAAGATTCAGTGAAAGGAACTCATTTGCGTACAAATAAAACAAGGATAGAAAATGGGGTCAGGATGAAAAACAGGACAAGAAGGTTTTCTAGCTCTGGACTTCCAAAGTGTAACAAGGGGTGACTATTATTAAGAATGAGTTGGGGGAACTTCCTTTCAGCTGTGACTAGGAAGGATAAGTAGTCTAAGACCTCTCAAGAGTTAGTCTCTTACTCGGTAGAGCAAGGAATCTCCCAAGCTCTGAAACTCAGGGCTGGGCATGAGCTGCTAAGTTCAGGTATGACCGTTTTACTAGGAAGGCATTGGGAACAGTGGTTTTAAGAACTGAAATCCAAAGTACCCATATGTATTTTGCTTTGTTGTTGATACAAAACACCCAGAAATGAAACAATACTAATACATAGTCCATGTGTAGATGCAAAGTCAGCATGTTCCTCTCACAAGTATCCCGGGCCAAGGAAAGAAGAGTTCAAAAATATTCATTTCCCGTATTTTCGCAGTGGCCATTCTCTAGACCCACATTCCCTAGGTTAGTTAGCTAGCCCCCTTTTGTCTTCCTTCACTATTTAGGGATGAGGTGTGTCCAGACTTACATACTTTGTGGCTTTGGCTGCACTCTGAACATGACAACCAGCAGACATTTGTACTGAGTCACTCTATAAATATGCAAATTCAGAGGTTTCGAACAATTTCATCCCCCCGCTTCCACACTCCAGATCACTCTTGTTTATGAGCTAACTGGCTTCCATTGGTGGAAACATTTTTTTTCTCCATCCCAGCCATACAATAAGCACTGACGACCTGAGGCATCTGCTTCTGAAAATTGCCTTCTTTGTCCATTGGTTTGTATTGAGCACCAACAGACTTGGAGAAGACAGTCTTTCACCCTTTGTTTTAACTAATAACTATGAGAATGCTTAGATGTGAGACGAACAGCAATAACTTCAGTGGAAGGAATTAAACAGTGCCATGCTTTGGGTTCTCTGATAGTACAGCATCTCTTCTTTTTGCTTTCTTTGGTAGCAATGTCAGAATATCTAAGATATTCAACAAGTATTCATCAAATCAAAGTAAATTGAAGTGCCATGCATGCTGTCATCCTTTTTCTCATCCTTTGTGTGAGCTACGATCTCTTTATTGGTTCCACAGGAAAGAGCACATGTAATAGGAGAATCAGACTCTATAGAGGAATAAAGGTCAAATGGAGGTATGGATATCCCCAACAACTGCTGTTTTCTCGATAGAGGATTCAGGGACACAGGAAAGACAGGAGAGTTCAGAGAGAAACACAGCAGAGACTGAAAAACTATTGACCCTCAGGCCCCTGTTTCTTATGCGCCCGTATTTGCTGTAGCTTCTTAATTTAAATACAGCTGTGTGTTCTTCTCAACCTCAGCAACAGATGCCGTCAGTCTTGAATTTGTGGTAGATAACTACGCAGAAGCTGGGAGAAATCTTTATTTATAATTTGAACAGGCTTGAATAATTTAATTGTTCTTTAGCATAACATAAATATAAAGGGAGAAAATAATAATTTAAAAACTATGCACAAATATAAAGAAGCAGGAGAGACTAGGACTGGGTTAACTCAGTAGGGATGAATAGGAGGCTCCATAGAATTTCTTTGGGGGCTAAGTAGACAGAAATGGGGCTGGAGGGCTGGCTGTGTCTTGTTCTCATTGCTGATAGGCTTAGAATTTAAGGCAAGAGAACACAATACAATAATTTTAAGCATGAACAGAACTGACCAAATTAGTCATGGCGAGGGAGGATGTTGAAATAGACAAAGGATGCCAAAATGGAGAGTTTGGGAGAGTGAAAGATTCTGTCACTTAGACACTGACAATAAACATGAGTAGATGGTGCTGAGTGTCAGAGAAAGATGGAGGGGTAGGGAGGAGTCTCTCAAATTTCTGACTTGGACCTCTGCATGTGAGGATGATTAGCAAGGGCACACCTTTGTTTTTCTTTGGTACAGTGGTAAGAATTATCATCAAGTGATCGTGTTGCTCTTGATCTCTCCATCTTCCTCACTAGGACCTATAGAATTCCTCACTAGGACCTTTATAAGAGTTCTATTTTCTTTTGAGTGAATTCAAGAGCTACCTCTTTCCATTTTTTTTTTTTTTGGCTTACTGTTTCTATGAAAGCAAATGGAGGTGGAGAAGAGATGCAGCCGCTGCAGAAGGAAGAAAAAGAACAAGGGTTTCTCTTGGAAGGAAGACAAAGAACAAGGGTTTCTCTTGGCTGTACTACTGTGCATCAGTTATGAGGTGACATATTTGATTCCTGGAGTTCTAGACTGAGCAGAGTTTACTCACGAGAACGTGAATGTCCCAGATGGGGGGTTCTTACAGTGTGTACCGTGTGACTGGAGAATTAAGTGGTAAAGGGACTCTATCCTCTTCAGACCTCGAAGCAGATTCCATATCTGTGGGTCCCTCCTTTGAACATTCAACCAACTGCAGCTCTGAAGGATTTAAAATCTTACATCTGCACTGAGACTGTGTAGACTGTGTTCCATCTATGATTCAGTAAACTATCTGTTCACACAGCAGTGACCTTGTGCGAGTCATTATGAGTCCTCTAGAGAGGATGCCAGTTTTGCTATCTGGGCAGTAAGAGATGAATGTATTGGGTCTGGTCTCTCAGTATTGTTAGGTCAGGGAAAAGTGTATTTTTAATTAAATGTTTCTTCTGTTAAGTACTTCAATTAAAATAAATAATTATTAGTTTAAATACTTCAATTCATGGTGTGGGGAGGAAAGAAAGAGGAAGAAAAATGGGGAAGGGGAGTGTAAATGAACATGTGATTTTTTCCATTCTTTGTAGATTTGTTTGCAGATAAACTTAGATATATTTTTGCATCTGCTTGACTGAATTCTGTTTCGATGTGTTCATGTGGGCATGTTTGTTTATGAGAGGATGAACTAAAAATTGTTTTCTTGTGAAAGTAGCTCAATACAGTCATGTACGTATAAGCAGTATACCTATGTGTAGGATCTATTCATGAGGTACAGCAGATTTCAAAAACATTAATAAACATATATCCATCATATTAAATTTCAACATAAAGTAACTCTCTCAAGAATTTACAAATGAACATGTATTTAGAAAAGCAGCTATTAAAGCCACACTAATATATTAGCATATGTTTACTTTTATCCTTCATCATTATGAAATTTACAGACAAAAATCTCATAAAAGTTGTTGTTACAAAGTAAGATGGGTTTGATAGCCTTGTGAGTTTTCGATGGGGTGAAACAGGGTGACCCATGAAAAACAATGGTTGTTTCTGTGCATTCCCACCAACGATCTCACTGCATGTGTTTCTGCTCATCAGTGAACTTTCCAGAAAAAACCACTTAGGACAAGAGGCTATGTGAACGAGTCTGTATCATTGCCTAAAAGAAAGAGGGGGAATTGCCTAAAAGAAAGAGGGGAATTGCCTAAAAGAAAGTGAAGGTGATGTAAAGACAGTGGACTTTGGCATCATTTGGAATGGAGTGTAAAACGGCCTTCTCACTTATGAGTTGCTTGGTGTTGAACTCAGTACCACGCCCTTCCAAGATTTAGTTTCTTCATTGATTCAATTAAGTTTGAAGTCTCTGTATTTCTTTGAAAAGTAATTGTTATTGGAGGAGCTCTTGGCAGTTAATGGCTGCTGGACAAGGGAGCATTAACAGGTTTTGTGGCTGTTACTGCTGGTATGTTGCCCATGCCCAGTGAATGGCACCACATTGTTAAAATGTGGGCAGCTCTAATGGGATTCAGAGGCTTATCAATAACAACCCAAGAAGACGGGAAGTTGGGAAGGAGCTGGGGATGTCGATCCTAGAAGGAGTGGAAGGCAGGTAGCGGTTGACTAATATGATCAGTAGACATTGTACAAATATATGACATTTCTGAAGCATAATTTTTTTTCAAAGAGTGTCTATATGAATCAAATAAATTGGTGTAAATAATATGTCTCATTGAATCTGGGATGCATCAGAAGCAGTGACTAAATGTAAATGATGTTGACAGAGCAACTCACTCTTCATACACTGGAGAACACACGTGTGTAGATTTTAAATCACACTGGCTGACAGATGGCTATGCTCTCAGGGACTATATTACTATGAAGGATAGTCACGAGCTGCCATCTTCTCGGAGTCTCTGTTCCCAAAGCTCAGGCCAGTGGTGCTCAGAAGAGAAGGACACTGATGCCCTCTCTACCTCCCCTCCGCTTTCACTGCCTACGAGAAAGAAAAGGGGTGTGCACAGAGCTCCTCCTCTCTGACCCAGCTGCTTGTGATTGCGAGAGTAGGCTTTATTTTGTGGGTGATCATAGAAAAGCGGCCTGAGAGATATGCACAGGAATGTGTGAGAGTGGCCTGCATCTGGGATTCAGCTAGAATCTGAGTTCCTGGGCTGAGCTCACTCTCTACAGTTATCTGCACCATGAAGCCAGGGTGAGCTCAGCATGATAATTAGGGCCAGTATCACATTTAGGCAATTGCCTTATTAATTACTTTGAGGGGAATGAAGACTCAATTTCTAATTTGTGTGTAGTTTAACAGGGGGAAATGTAATCCATATGGTTCTTATTCAATTACACTTATATCATCGAATTAGACTGTCTCTATCTCTCTCTTTTGAAGCAATATCAGAGTCAAGGAATCCAATGAGCCTTTTAAACATGTTTTTAAAGCCTATTTCATAAAAACAGGAAGTCATGTTTTCCTCTGAGCAAACCAATTCTCTCTCCACAAGTTTCTGGAGACCTGCAAATCCTAAATTTATTTCAATGTGTGGAAGCCAGCTCCTTCAGCTTTGGAGCAAAGTATCTCAGGCCAGAAGAGTGACCACATTGTTTAAGAACAGTGTTCCTCTCCTGTGTGGCAGGATGCTTGGAGACCCTTCTAACTATGCTGCTGTCCGCTCCTGTGTGGCAGGATGCTCAGAGATCCTTCTGTCTCTGCCACTGTCTGCCTACTCTACAGCCCTGGATAGATTCCTCAGCAGGAGCCATTTCTAATCTACAATTTGCGTGAATTCTGGTTTCTGAGGTTTTCAATGCTTTGCCACCTAATATGTTTTTAATTTTAAAAAATAATCATATGATTCTATAATTAGTAGGGGATTAGAAGCTACTACCCTTACATGCTATTTTGAATTTAGGATAAAACTATGGACTGAAACTAATTGGCTGTTTGATCTTCGGCAAATTATTAAAACTCTAGGCTATTTTCATCATGCATAACTTCCGCAGTTCCTCTTTCAGAATAATCTCTCTATCACACTTTATTCCTTTGATTTTTCTTCCTTTTTTCATCTCCCTCTTCTCATTTCCTCTGCACTAGGCCTTTGCTTCTATTTTTACCCCTTATTAATACGGTGAATGTTTATATTGAATCATTTCTTTTCAAAAGATTCACCCGTAAGTTTGAATTCTTGTAGCTCATGAACTATTAGGAGATAAGCAGCTGTTTTTATTTGGAGATTTTCATACTACCAGTATATCCCTATATTTCCATATCCTTGTTTGTCAAATGGGTAGCAGTGGTTTGTAAGAAACAACTTTAAGGAGCCCACCAGGATTAGTGGTGGATCTCACTATTGGCCTTATTTGTCCTTGTCCTTAAATACACTGCATTATAGTTGTTTGAAGTAACTAGGAAAAATGGATGGGGCTACTTATTCTTCAGAATAATTAAGTTTGTAAGTTTGATCAGAATAGCGGTAAACAGTGGATTCTGATATGGATATTTTTACATAATTTATTATATCAACATTCTCAATACAATTGCATTGAGCTTTGAGAAGTAAAATATATTTTAACTGGTTTATTAAGGCATTTAAAAATTGGTAACAAACATAAAAAATAGTTCATATGATTGCGAGTGTTGTAATTAGTGAATGTATTTCTTCTAATATTCTGCGAAGGAAGTATAGACCAGACCTAGAGACCTGACCTTGGGACACAAACACCAGCTGGTCTTACTGAGGACCCAAGTTCAGTTCCCAGCATTGGGTGCCTCACGATATCTTGTAAGTCCAGTTCCAGGGGATCTGACACCCTCTTCTGGCCTCCACGGGTACCAGTACCTGCACACACAGCATATACATCCCTTCACACAAATAAAAATGAAAAAGAGAAGAAAGAGTAAGTAAATGTCTCCAACACGCAGTTTAAATTGGGAATAAACACAATGACGTGTCACTTTCTAATACTCTTTGGAGGCAGAGGGCAGTAAGCTAAGCACCTGTCCTATTATCTCTGCCTTATTTATTTCCCCCAGCATCCTCTGGGTAGGAGTGATATCCTGGAGCTTTTCTTAACTTTCCGAACTAGGTCAATATGCAAATACCACACTTCTGTCCAACGTGTTTATCTATTTGCTAAATGTTCCTTCTTGGTCCATAACTCTTTTCTTCCCTGTCTGATGAAGGAAAGACGTGAGTGCACCTTCATCAATCCATGCCAGTGGGAAGGTCCCTGGATGCACATAAAGGGAGCAAGAGGCAGTAAGGAAAGTGAGTGGAGTGGGCACTAAATCACTTAGTGCAGAGCAGAAGTCGATACATTGGAGGACTGGACTGCAGCGGGGCAGCTCAGTACCTTTCTCCATTAACGACGATTGCAATCAGCAAAGGATTTCCTGCCCTCGGCCCCCAACCAGTTTTACTCCTGTGTCTCCGTGAGTGAAGTTATGGTTCTGAAAGGTGAATGATGCTATTCCACGCACCACACTTAGCAAATCTTTGAGAGCTGTCTAATTTTCCCCTGATGGTTTTGGCCAAAGGACAGTTTTATTCATAGGGTCCTCTCACTTATTTGGCTCAACAAAACGTGGAAGGTCGATGGCTATGAAAAGTGGGGTTTTTTTTGGTTTGTTTTTTGATGAGGAGTTATCAAATAACTTAAACTGCAACAAGAAGGCTCTTAAGTTCTTTGGTTACCCAACTTTCTCATGTGGTCACCTATACACACAGCTGGTCAATTTATGTAACACTGCATAAATGGCTTCTGTGCTTGTTTATATGTGTTAAATAGTAGAGGATAAGAGCAAGAACATGGGTTGGAATGGAGCTATGAGTGGATTGATATAGATATATATTTGCATATATACCTAGCAGATGTTATGAGCCAGTGAATATGCTAAGAAATTTAAGAATTGAAAGCGCCTTTAAAGATAGTATTCTAGGATGACTTTCCAGTGTTTGAATTCTCTATAAATCAGTTTCGTCCGAGGATCTATTTTCCAGGCCTGATTATATATCAATTGTGAGGAGACTTCTTGCCTCTCTAAGCTGTTCATCGTTTCTTGGCACTTTTTCATTTGCATTGCATTTGGCTCTGTTTTACAAGTTTCTAGCCACACCGCAGGGCCTTGTCCATAACACAGGCATCTGGGAGTGGAGCAGGATGTTCTGCCTCTGAGAATCTGGTGCCACAAGCAGGCTGTTCACAGGGAAGGTACTTGTGTCCTGCCACCAAGAGCCCTCTTGAAGCATGTGTGCCTGAGGTCTGTGAAGCTCTGGCTCTGAAGACGGCTCTTAGATTTCTCTTGGTTCTTTGAGAGACGCCCTTAGTTGTGTACTTCAAAGCTGTCTGTCCACTTGCAGTACTCTGTCAACAAGCAAGGAAAGCCTCAGGACAGAAGGCCAGAGTATAGCCAAGTTCTCGAAACCCTTTGCTGGGCCTTGGGGAAGAACCTACACTTACAGCCAGGCTGGCTGCCAAACACTAGCTAAAATACTCACACTTGGTTTTGACAACAGGGATCAGGTTTGGTTTCATCAACTGCTATTTTGGGATCAGAGCTATGGCAGAAATGTCTCCAGATTCCGGGTGGCCATAAGGCCTCTATAAAGGCACAGTTCATCATTGCTCCGTCTGCTCCCTTTTTAAGGACTCAGATGTGTTGGTGCCTCCACAAGATTCAACCCCAAAATGTGAGTGTGGAGGCCCAACAGGAGCTTCTGAGGAGAAGGAGGAACTCCAGGGGCAGGTCTCTCCGGGAGTCTCCCTTCTTTCACTGACTCTGACATGCCAAGGCAGCAGTAAGAGGTGGCTTCCAAGGGCCTGTCTCTGATGATGGATGAGTTTGGCCTTGCTGCCTGGGGAACAGACAGGAGTCAGCAGAACACAGATGTTTCAAGGCAGCCAAATTAATCTTCAGTGGGAATGTGCTAGCTGGACCCTTAGTAGAATGTCTAAAATCCCAGTACAATTGCAAAGCAAGAGTTAACTTGACCTAACTCCCCAGAACTGAAGTTCTGAAGAGATGGGATTCAAGGGTGTGAGGCTTTCTCTAAAAATCCCTCATGCATGGGTGAAGGAATGTACAGCTAGGAGAGGCACACTTAAAATGCACACTTGTTGCCACTCTTCTTCTGGAAAGGAGGAGCTCCGAGTGAGCCCTATCTGTTTCAACTAAATCCATACATGTATAGTAGGAGGCAGGGCAAGATTTGAGCCATAAAGGTACTTGGCTGAGATTCTCCATTTATTACAGAAATCTCTCCATGAAACATGCATTTCATTGGTGAAGGAAGAGGACCTATTCCCCACCCCATCCCATTTTTTTTATAAAAGAGAATTTGACAATTAATTTTAATTAACGTAGCTGTTTGGCTGGGTAGAAATTTGTGAGAAATGTTTTTGACATCATAGATAAAATGCATCTTCTATAGCATTTATTCTCATGAATTAGAGAGGAGGTGATGATATGTCCACCTCTGGGTGGACATCTAGCGCTGCGGGCCTGTGAGGGAGGTCATTTCTGATTCTCAGCATGTCCAGAGAGAAGTGGAGGATCTATTGAAGCAAATCTCCCTTCTGCTAGAGTTACTGAATGGAAGAGGAAAGGGAAATCAAGGGAAGAGGTTTGGGGCATAAATGGAGTCAGAAAACACATACTTAATTTTAAACAACATCATATAAGACATATGTAAATTACAGTGCCAGATATCTGGTAAAGCCAATGAAAATTAAGGCTATATATCTGAGCCAGGAATATTTAAGCAGATGAGGCATCCAATAAATCCTATCAATTGTGTTTCCAGTGACTGCTCATATACTAACCATTCAGAGACAAGAAGCCATGTGCATAAGGCCAAAACATATGCAATTTGGACAGAGTTCAGTGTAGTTTGGAATTTCAGATAGTTTCTTATGAAATCAAGACAATGATTCCCCATCGTCCAAGGGCATTAGGAGGAGGCTCCCGAGTCAGTCTTCAAGGTGCCTGATGAGAGTCAAGCTATTCCTGAAAATGACAGATAATGGTTGCTTCTCTGGCTCATTCTTCAAGTGAGGGCTTATATTTGAGGTGCATTCTGGCACCATGTCACTGCCTTTGTGTTCATCTAAACTTTAAAGCCTTTCTCAGAAAAACAGGAGCTAGAACTGTCACCCATTCTAGAGTCAAATAGAGAATTTGGCACGTATGTCCTAAGGGTGAGCCATCTGCTTCTTGGATATTCCCCTCACAACAGTTTAAAATATTATTCTCCAGATGAAAATAAGTAATGGAATTTGTACAATAACTTTAGCTATCAATTAAAATGTGCTAATGGATTGAAGTTGAAAACATCATAATTAATAGAAAACAAGTAGGTAACTTGGTAGGAGGATGGAGGACAGTAGGCTGGGATCTTCAAACTCTAGATAAAACAGGTAACCCAGAATGTGAAAACAGTCTTCAGAATGAAGGTAAGATAAAGACATTCCTGGTGAAAGATAGCGAAAGGATTTCACCCTCAGGAGACTCGCTGTAGCAGAGTATTTAAGGAAACTGTTGGAGAGAGCATCAGGAGAAACACGGCTCTGGTGAGCCAAGCCTCGTTTCTAGTGGAATCTCCAGAGGAGGGAAAGGAACACAAAGAAAGGGACTGTGACCATAAACAGAGTCGGGGAAGACCCTCTAAGCTTTAAAGCAATGAAGAACAAAATCAAATAGCAATTCATGCTGAGTATAGAGAAAGACAAATATGTGAGCAGAAATGAGAGGCATGCTTTTTCATTTCTCAGTTTCACTAACGAGTGCTCCTTGATTAAAGCAAAAAACAATGACAATATATTGTGGATTTTATGTATCCTACAGACCAATCCCACTACACATGCACTCCTTTGCTATGATGCTTTTAACATGCTTAGAGATCCTTATCTATCCTTTTAATATCTGTGGTTTGACTTTCCATAGACCCAATTATATGCCATAGTTAACTAATCTAAAAATAGCAAGTGGAGAATTCCAGAAATAAGTTGTGGTAGTACATTGTTATATTCTTTTTATTTTATTATTGTTGATATTTTACTGTGCATAATTTACAAGTTAAATTATGCCAGGATTATATATGTATAAAAGAATAGTGTGGATATATATACATATATATACACACACATAAATATATATATAATCATATATACTCACACATATATGTGTTATATATACATGCGTTTATATACTTATATATATTATATGTATGTGATTCAGTACTATCCAAGTCATCAAGTGTCAAATGGTAGTCTTTTTTGAAATTTTTTTAATTTTGCATACCAACTCCAGCTCCCCCTCCCTCCCCTTCTCCCGCCCCCACACCTCCTCTCCTTCCCATCCCACATTCACACCTAAGAGAGAGTAAGGCCTCCCTTGGGGAGTCAATAAAGTCTGGCACACCAAGTTGAGGTAGGACCAAGTCCCTTCCCCCCCTGTATCAAGGCTGAGCAAGGTATCCCTCCATAGAGAATGGGCTCCCAAAAGGCAGTTCATGCACATGGAATAAGTCCTGGTCCCACTGCCAGCCCCCAAAAATAGATCAAGTCACCTAAGTGTTCCCCACATTCAAGTGGTCTAGTTTGGTCCCATGCAAGTTCCCCAGCTGTCAGTCCAGAGTCCGTGAGCTCCCACTAGGAAGAGTCAGCTGTCTCTGTGGGTTTCCCATCATGCTCTTGCCCCCATTGCTCATGCGATCCCTCCTCCTTCTCTCCAACTGAACCCCAGGAGCTCAGCCCAGTCTTCTAATAAATCATCAAGAGTAAGAAGAGATTGCCATGCGGTATGCCATACAAATAGCCGAGGTTAGGAAAGAAGAATTAGCGTGCTTGCAAGATTATCACATTATTTATGAAGAGCTATAATGTTACCTAGAATGCTGTAGATTTAAAATTTTAGAGTACAATTCCCCCCCATCCAACCAAAACAAAAAGGTAAAATTAATGAGCTAGTAGAGACTATACTAAATCCCCAATATCCTTCGGCCACAGAAATCAGAAAAGGAGAGAAGTGACTGGGAAAGGAGTAGAAAAGGAATAGCAGCCATAGCCACTGGTGATTAGTAATTAGTTTAGTAAACTGCAAAACAAGGATGGCCAAACAAAAATGGCTGTACTGATGATGGTCCCCTCCCCCACTCAAAAGCAACACATTTTAACTCTGACACAGTTTGAGATTGCTATGATGGAAAGAAATACATCATACAATCAATGCACCTAATAAAGAGGGTGCATTAGTGAGCCTTCAACCACCATGACAAAATGCCTGAGAAAACCAACTTTAAAAAGAGTAAAGGTTTGTTCTGGCTCACAGAATCAGAGGTGTTTGTCTCTGTGGCTTTGGGCCTGTGGCAACAAAATACGTGACAACAGGAGTGAGTACCAGAACGGGCTGCACCTCACATCAGTTGTGAAACAGAGACACTGGAACGAGAGAGTTCCAAGACGCTCGTGTGCATCCTCAGTGGTCAGGGCTCACTTCCTAAGAGATTAGCCAGCTTCCAGGAGTAGTGCAAGCTGGGACCAAGCTTCAGTGAATGTACATTTGAGGAACACACAAGCTAACCTGTAGCAGATCTTCTGACTGTGTTAAGAGCATATGAAATAAACTTAAGAACATTATTACTGGAGATCAAGGATTGCTTGTGGGGAGTGAAACTATCAACTCATCACAGAAAAACAGCAGGAAAATCCGGTCTAATACCTGGTCATTTTCATCTACAGTGTTTGTCTAATGTAAAGAAACATCCTGCGATGGTAAAGTGAGCAGCTATGAGACACAGGAAAGAAGATACACAAAGTCTGTTAAGTAGTATGCCAGTTTAAGCTTTTCAAACCTGGGATATTAGATGAAAACATCCTGCACACTCAGTTTCCCTAACTGGACCTTCCTAGTAGAGATCACTCTATGGCCTCAGATCGTACTGATTCCATTACATGCCTAGCAAAGGTAAAACCATATGCCGGGAAGTGTGGCAGTGCTTTCCAGAGGTGAGACCCGGAAGGAGAAGCCCGAGTACAAAAGAGGAACCGAACTCTCTGCAGTGTTAGTGATGTCCTGTCTCAGAATACACCTGATTATGTACATGTGCCAAAACTCATTGAAATAGATATTTTACTTTGTGGTAGTTGTAGTTCAGTACAACTGGTTTCTTTAAATGCAAAACAAAACAAAAAAACCCAACCAACCAAAGAAACAAACATAAAATCTGCTCACACTTCAAATACTTGGAATCTATGCATAATGGCATGGAAGCAGGATTTTAAAGAAACTGAGAGGCAGACTGGGGAGACGGTGCCATCAGTAAGTACGTGTCTCGCAAGCACAAGGACCTGGGTTCTATCCTCCAGAACCCATTTCACAGGCTGACTGTGGTGTTAGAAAGTGGAGGTGGGTGGACCCCTGAGGTACACTGGCCAGTTGGCTTTGTATACTGGACCAATGATGGACTCTATTTCAATAAACAGACAAATACATGAAGGTGCTACAAATACAAGGGTGGTGCCTGAGGAACATGCAAAGCTTTCTTCTGGTCTCTATGTACACGTATGAACAACCATGCATTCACATGTAAACTCACACTCACACTACATGGCAGAAAATGTATTGTTATAATGAGAGTACAGACGACTGCTTGATAGCATGAAATGACTTTAGAGAGCATGTGTGGTGCAGTTGGATAGGATGCCTCCGCAAACTGGCTGGATGCTGCAGCGAAGCCTGCCAGGGCCATCATGTGACCTAATTATATTCCATGATGGACTAAACAAGGGAATCCTGGAAGATGTTGTCCAGACTTTTCACCTTAGGAATCAATGTGGTCACTGTTGGCAGAAGTAAGTATTGGCTATGGGAGTTTAGTACATGAAAGAGAACCTCACAGATCTCCAGAATTTAAAAGTTAGGGATAAAGCTACAACAAGTAAGAAGCATGAATAACAAGGTCATCATAACCAGCCCATTAAGTAAAATAAATTATTAAGAGACAAAATGCCCATTTTCAATTCCTTATTAACTAACAATGTTAAATATTACACCAAGTTCCTTTATGGGTAGTCTAAGTAGGCCATAGTCAGTCAACCCTAGATGTTTCAAGGAGAGAAAAAATAATTTCTTCAGTAACCAGCTCGCAGCAAGATTTGTCTGCACACATGGTTGGAAAGATGGCCCAGTAGGTAAAAGAACTGACTGCTCTTCTAGAAGATTCAAGTTCAAATCCCAGCAGCTACTAGACTCAGAAAGTACCAGGCACACACATGGTACAACATACACACAGACAAGATACTCATACACATGAAATAAGTAAGTAAACAAACAGACAAATAAATAAATAATAAATGGTCTGCATACATCATTAGTTGACACCCTTCAGTTGCTTGGAGACTTTTACAACTGTGTTGTTTGGCAAGGTGGGACTAATTACTGCATACAAAATTCAGTATGTAGAAGGACCTGAGTGCAGGCTGAGGGAAATAAAATTTGTTCTAAAAAAAGCAGAGGATATCTGAATACTGATTTATAATTAGAAGGACCTTAAATCCAATCATCTAGTTACTGCCCCTCCTCTTGGTTATCCCAGTCAGCTCCATCCAATAGGCTGTGTTCTAGCTTCAGCCATCAGATCAAGGCCCTCTTAAAGCCATGTGAAGATGCAGCAGAAAGTGGACATCTACATTCCGAAGACTAAGGCTTCAGGAGTCAAGTGCATTGACACCTTGATCTTAGACTCCTAGCCTCCAGAATCCTGAGAAAATAACTGTATTTACCGTATCCAATTTGTGGTATTCTGTTATGACATTTTTTAGCAAACTAAGTCACAAATTATGAGATTGGCATCAGTTTTGAAGCTGGCTAGAGCCAAAATAGGTAAACCCAGTCCAAAGTTTTGCTGACACGAGGGTGCAAATAAGGGAAGTAATAAATAATAAGTAATAAAAAAAGAAGAAAACAGAGCCTTGGAGAGAACAGGGATGGTTAATCAGCTTCTATTCAAAACATCCCCCAGAGAGAGCCAGTAGAAACTTGGGGAAAATAATATTTTTAAAAGCTACCTGGGGGAACTGAAGGGAGACACAAATCAAGGGACACAAAAGCAGATGTTTCCTACTTTTGTGGCTTTTATAGAACTAGACCCCAGATGTACTGTGGGACAGACGAGACTCAGGGAAACTCTGCAGCCTATCAGATGGAAAAAGCAGAGGACAGAATTCGAGCAACTATGTTTGCTGAAGAATAGGGGGAGCAATTCCAGACAGAAGAACTTCAGGCAGGTACCCTAACTCTCTAGAGTACTACCGACCTGACCAGCATCTCCTGGATTGTGCGTCTCAGGGCTTCTTGAATGCTCAGAAGTCCCAACGGATCTGAGGTACCATTCGCTATGCAGAGACCAAGTCCTCAGTAGGAGGCTCCTAAAAGGAATGAACCTGCAATAAACCACACAGCTGAAATCTCTGCCACACACTATTTACAAGACTGTGGTAAAATCCAAAATTGACTGAAATAGAAAACATCAGTAGAGACCAGCTCCTTGATGATCCAGATGTCGCAATCGATCGAATTTTAAAGTAACTACAGATTGTGTTTCAGAGGGCAAACAACACTGTTTACATGATGCATAAATGATAGAACTCCTCAACAAAAGAATGTGAAGCAGGACAATTGAAATAATGTAATATTCAGAATGTGAAAGCTTTAGTGGATGGACTTAATATCAGAATAGAGCTGATGACACTGGGAGAACTTGAACGAAAATCACCCAATCTGAAGAACACACAAAGAAAGGCTGGGTTGAGCAAAATTAAAAGTTTGGTGGAACAATGTAATAAATTCTAGCATGTATGTTCTTGGGTCCCATGTGAAAATGTCAAGAAATTGGATATAAAATATTTTAAGGAACCTAAACATGAATTTAATAACTTCCCCAAGAATATTTATCAATAGCATCATGACTTGCGTGGAATGTTGGGAGCAGCCCACATGGGTACATCCATTAAGGGAACCATTTATAGGGAAATAGATATCAAAAGAATGACTTTACGTAAATATCCTTTCCACCATTTTGACAATTTAAAAATGAAATCAATGATAAAATATACTCCTTTCCTGCTAATGTGTTATTGGTCTAAACAATTGAAATAGTTAATTATTTTCACATATATTTAAGCTTAAAAGTATCATGTTTTATTTATCCTCCATCAATGTTATGACCTTGAAAAATTATGTGTATTCCTTCCTTAATTTTAAGTATTTCTTTTTATATCAAAGAAATAAAAAAATAAATAAAACATACATTTTATTGAGTTAAAAACTTATTGGCATGGGAGGAGAGGAAGGAGTGGGAACTTGGATTGATATTTTTTAAAAAAAATCTAATAAATTAAAAAACAAAAAAAGATTTAAAAATTAAAAGAGAAAAAAATTTATTGGTTATTAGACATGATTTATATAAACTATTTTGTTCAAGATTTTGGTTAAAGTATCAGAATGAAATCTCTAGGCTGACCCAAAACATGCTGAACTGGACACAGTAGTCTTTGGGTACCTTGAGGGTCTTTCAGTTCCCAGAAATATATTTCTAACATAGGCAACTCTTTGCTGATGTTTTGGATTTTGTGAAGAAAGTTGATCAGAGACACCCACATGAGCAGAAAGAGACAGCTCAGTGGAGGAAAAGCAGTTAAAGCAGAAAGAGAAGGAGCTGAATCCATAACATCTGGGCCTGTTTCGAAATCTGCCATGTGCTCGATACTGCAAACAGCTCCAAAGTGATGGAGAAGACCAAGTTGGCACATCCAAAGCATCGGTGCGAGAAACAGTGAAGACTCAGATGACACCGGGATGGAAGGCAAGAAATCACATTCTAGAAGCATTAACAGGGAAGGAAAGGAAATGTTAGCAAGTGTCAACACCGACAGGATTGTAAAAATAAACGAAGGGAAACTACACTAATATAGCAGAGGTCTGAGGAAGGCAGGACAGTGAATGTGTGTGCTCAGGACCGTTTCCAGATGGTCGCTGTTAGTGCCATTAAGACAAGATGGGGGACCTTTTCCCGCCCGTCAGAAACAAGGACAAAGGAGCAAAGCAGGCAATAGACACTTGAAAACTTAAGGATTTTATAATTCTTTTCTAAATAGTGGGAGAACACAACAGTTATTTTCAAAGTTGAAATAGTCATTTGGCATTGGCTGTGGATATGATAATGTGCCAAAAACAACAACAACAACAAAAAAAACCCAAAACCAAATAAGTTAAAAAAAAAAAAAAAGAGCATCCGACTGTATGGCTGACCTTGAACAAGGTTGAAAGGAAATATTAAGATATTAAGACTTGTGAGATACCAAAGTGCTATTGCCCCAGCTTTCTGACTATCATTGTTTTATTTCATGACCACTGATTGAAAATGATTTTGTCACAGAAAAGAAAGAGCATAAGAAAATGTTTGTGCTACGTGTCAAACATAGACAAGCCATTATGGATAACAAATAATCTAACAATTCCTCTCAGGCAGTGGTTCTCAACCTTCCTAGTGTTGTGAGCCTTTAATACAGTTCTGCATGTGCTGACCACAACCACAAAAGCATTTTGTTGCTTCTTCATAACTGTAACTTTGCTACTGTTATGAGTCTCAGTGTAAATATCTGATGTACAGAGTATCTGATATGTGACCTCAAATGGTCCTGACCCAGAGGTTGAGAACCACTGCTCTAAGGGGACCATATTAATCACAGAGAATATCAACTTTATAGCTTCGGCTCTTTTTATAAAAAGTAGAAACCCACAGATGCAAAACAAAAAAGTAAATCTGAGAATTATTGACCTTTTTATGCCAGACAGTGGTGGTGCCTTTAATGCCAGCACTCGGGAGGCAGAGGTGGGTGGATCTCTGTGAGTTCAAGGACAACCTGGTCTACAAAACAAGTTCCAGGACAGACTCTAAAGCTACACAGAGAAACCCTGTCTCAAAAAGCAAACAAAACAGCAACAAAAAAACAACAACAAAACCATCAACAAACAAACAAAATCAACCACAAAAAACAACTAAACAAAAAGAATTATTGACATTTTTTAATGAACTTTAGCAGTAAAATTTGAAATGACTTGTTATCTTCATTATGTTTATATGAAGATAGAATTTACACATTTTTGTTATAGTGCTCAATACTGATAAATTCAGCAAACCTTTGTAGTGTAGACTGCAGTAAAAATTCTGACAGTTATATGGTAGCAACTGAGAAAGAAGAAACATTGAGACAGTGCTGGAGAGATGGCTTAGTGGTTAAGAGCACTTGCTGCTCCCGCAGAAAAGCCGAGTTCCCAGCATCCATGACAGGCAATGTACAACCACCATCTCAGGGATGACCATTTCCCTCTTCTGGTATCTGTGGGTATTGGCACACATGTGCACATGTTTATATACTTCACATGTGTACAAGTATACATACATGCAATTAAAAATAAAATAGCCTAAAAAACCCACTGATACATTCATAATGTAGGGATTATTTGTTAGATTTACTAAGAAAACTTGCATATATATGTGAACATTGCTTGTAAAAATTATCATATATAAAATGCAGATGTGCATAATTTATTCCATGAGTCACTTAAATATGACAATTTAAAAGAAAGTCATCCTTCAGTATCTGCTGGGGATGGGCTCTTGAACCACATGTGGAGACCAAAATCCATAATAATTAATTCACTTATATGAAATGACATATATTGAATATGACCTACAGAATACTCCCACATACTTGAACTCATCTCTGGATTACTTACAATGCTTAATCAATTGTAAATTCTATTAAAATAGTTATTACACACAGTACTGCATGGAGAATACTGACAATACGCAGACAAGCAAATGTGTGCATATGCTTGGTGAATATGCACTCTTCTGGTTTGCATCTTTTTTTTAATATTTTGCATTTGCAGTTGGCTGAATATATGGATTCAGAAAGTATGGGTGTGGAGAACTGTCTGTACTACTGACGTTTTGGCCACAAACAATGGCATATGTGCATATTTATTTTCATATTAGTAGCAGGACACCTTGGGGTCAGCCTTTAAGGCTAGAATTAGTGAATGAGTAGGAGAACACTTGTAATTTTGTTCTAGAGTTCCAAGTTTCCCATCAGAGAAGCTTGTGCTGAATTTCTTTCCTCCCATTAATTTGTAGCTCTGCTTCTTCCCGAGGAAGCTGCGTCAGCAGGATGCGTTGTCTTGCTTTTCTTTATTATTTTCTTTACCATATTATGAATGAAAAATTGTATCTCACTGTAGATTTTGAAATTACTTTTGGTCTATCACACACATTATTATTTTTGTTTTGCACACAAATTTATTATATTATAGTTATATAAAAATGTTAAAGTAAAGACCATTAGTTTATTATATATAACATAATATTTACTATCCTAATCATTTTAAGTGTGCAGTGGGTTAAGTTTATTCATATAGTGGCATAGTACCTTCCAAAACATTTCTTAAAGTCAAAACTTCACACCTTTACTTCCTCTTCATTGATTGTTAATCATTACTCTCTGTTCAAAAGAAAGAAAGGCATTTGATCTGAGAAGGAAGTCAAATTTTCTTCTGGTGTAGATAACAGGATCTCATATCTCGAAATCTCTCAAATCCCCAACTATTAAAATTAAGCAACAGATTTGGTGAAGTTTCAGGAATAAAAGTAACCCTTCAAAAGCTAGTAGCTTTGTTATCTACTAATAATGAAAGATATAAAATAGAAATCAAGAAAGGAATCCCATTTGCAATGGCCGAAACAATAAAATATCTAAGGATAAATTTAAATAAACATGGAAAGAATCTTTACAGTGAAATTATAAGACTCAGTCTTACAAACAAATTGACGAGGTCACAAGAGTGGGAAAGACCGCATGTTTATGGATTGAAGGAATCAACATAGTTAAAGTCTCCATTCTATTTCAAGTGATTTTCAGATTTAGTGCAACCTTATCAAAATACCAATGGCATTTTGAATTAGAAAAGTTCTGAAATATGTTTGGAACCACAGAACAATAGTGAAACAAAGTGATCACAGCCATTTTGTGCAAAAAGACTTCAAGAGGATGAGTTCTGCTAACTGACTTTAAAATACAGTACAAAGATCCCATAATCAAAAAAGCAGGGTGTTGGCATGGAAACAGACACAGAGCCCAGTGTGACAAAACAGAAAGTGTGGAAACACACACATATACACAGCTGACTTTCAACAGACGTGCTAGCAGCAAACATTGCAGAAAGGAATATTTCTGCAGTCAGTGGTGTTGAAAAACCTGTCTACTCACATGCTGAAGAGTGATATTACATTCTTATTTCTCACCTGCTAAAGGATCAACTCTAATTTGAGTATGGACATAAGTATAAGACTTGAAACCACAAACTGGCGGTGGTGGCGCACGCCTTTAATCCCAGGACTCAGGAGACAGAGGAAGGTGGATCTCTGTGAGTTCGAGGCCAGCCTGGTCTACAAGAGCTAGTTCCAGGACAAGCTCCAAAGCTACAGAGAATCCCTGTCTCAAAAAAACAAAAAGAAAAAAAAAAAGAAAAAGAAAAAAAGGTAAAAAGGACATGAAACTAACTACTTGAATAAATAAAATGTCAGGGAAGCTACAGCCGTGGAGGCTGCCAACATGGCTGCATTAGATACAGCCTGAGCAAGGACAATCCCGATAGACATGCTAATATGGAAGAGAAGAAGCTTATTATAGCACTCAACCCTAGAAGAAGAACCACAGTCAAGTAGGAAATGCTGAGAACAGAAGAAATAATCTTCCCCAGGGAAGAGACTCCATTGGCTATTTAATACCAGGAGGTCAGCCCTGAAATCACACATACATAAGCATGCACAAGTGATCTCATATTAACTGAACAGACTGTATTTATATATTTAGGAGATCTATCTATCTATCTATAAAAGTAATTAAAATCGTGAATTTGAGGGAGAACAAAAGAGGAATACTTGAGAGGGGTTACAGGGAAAAGGAAATATAGTAATTGTATTAAAATTACAAAACTAAAAATGTTATTATTAAAAATGTAGAGAAAATGCTTCAGAAACTAACATTGGAAAGGATTTGTTTTTAAACAAAATCTTTTTATCACAGGAATTAGAACAAAAACAGGCAAATGAGATGACATAAAGCTGAAAATCAGCCCAGCAAAGGGAATTCTCAAAAGAGTACGAAGAAAATTGTCACAATGGGGAAAAATGAGAAAATGCTTGTCATGTATTTTGACAAGGAGTTGATGTCTAGAATTTGTAAGAGATTCAAAAACATCATTAGTAAAGAAACAACTTGATTAAGGAATGAGTAACAGATCTAAATAATATTGTCAAAAGAGCACTAAAAACAGCCACCAAGTGCATTAAAAGTGCTCAACGTCACGAGTTATCAGGGGATTGTAACTCAATCACAGTGCATATCGTCTCACTCCGAGAAGCACGCTACTGTGAAAAAGACTGAAGACAACATATGCTGCTGTGGATGTGAAGAGGGAAATTCTGCACACCAATCCATAAATGTAAATCAGCACAGCCATAGTACAAAACATTGCCGAGAGCCTCAAAAGTTACACTAGAACTGACTTCCTGATCAAACTAGCAAATGAAATCAGGCTGTTGAAGAGATATCTGTAGTCCACCTTCATTATAAAACTATCAATAGTGGTCAAGGGATAGAAATAACCCATTTTCATCAGCAGATAAATGGATAAGGAAATTGTACAATGAAATATTATAAAGACGCAAAAAAATGAAATACTGACATTTGTAACCTCATGAGTAGAACCAGAGATCATTACGGTAAGTAAATAAGTCAAGCACAGAAAGATAAGAACCCCATAGTTGAACTCATTTGGCATCTAAAAGAGCTGATCTCATAGTAATCGAGGTAAATTACGATTTCTCAGAGAAGGAATAGCAGGCAGCGGAAGTGCTGGGTACATGGTATAATTCAAATGAAAAATAGATCCTTTGGGATCACGTTTTAAGTACTCGGTCCCCTGCTGGTACTGATGCAGGTGGACAGGGTCCTGGGTGGAAGAGGTGGGGCCCTGAGGCCACCATTGAGGGATATAGGCAGGTGCTGCTCGTACTATTCTCATTTGTTTCCTGGTCTGTCTGCCACACCAGCAGCAGCAGCAGCACCTATAAGCTTGGGCTGCCACAGGCTCTGCTTTCCAGCCATACCGTCTCTGCCATGAAGGCCTGAAAGTCCCTGCAACTATGAACTGAACCAAGTCCTGCCTTCATAAAGTTGTTGCTATCACATTCTTCATAGTAAACAGTTACTAATGCAGGATAGGTTATAATTAGGAGCAAGAAGGGAGGGATTACCATACAGATGGTGACCGCAGAGAGCAAATATGTAACAATTAAGCTGCGAGAAAGATGATTGAACTTTTTATTGCAAAGATACAGATAATATTTTGAGAATATAGATGTATTTAGCCTGACTTGGATGTCATACTATAAATAGACAAATAGAACATGACATGGTGATCTCTGTTAATATGTGTAAGTTTTATGGTTTATTCTACCAGATAAAACTAAAGATTAAATAAGATATACTACATAAGGAAATATGCAAAAGCACTAGGGTAGTATTTTTTGCCTAGAAGCTGAGAAGATAAATTATAAATTGACAGTAATTACAAGCACAGATCCTCAATATAGCAATAAACCAGAAAAATATAACATGTAGCCAAGCAAAAGAAAGATGAGGACATGAGCTCTGACGATGGAGCTATAAAGTTTTGTGAATTACTTAGCTTTGTAAAAGAAAACCAGTAACTCTTCCCTTATACACAAAATGAGCTTTTTGTAGATTATACATCTAAACATGAAGAAGAAAATAAAAAGTAGCAAATAAGTGTAATGTAGCATGAAGTAAGGGGAAGTAAGGGTGAAGTACTTTATATTAAACTTAAGAGTGTCTGATAATCAAATAAGGAAATAAAAAGGCAAGCCCTGATGAAGAGAACATGCATGTTTTGTTTGCATTTTGTACTCCAGTAAAGATGTTTAATATAGTCGGGGTTGGTGGCACACCCCTTTAATACCAACACTCAGGAGGCAGAGGCAGATGGATATTTCTGAGTTCCAGACCAGGCTGGTCTACAAAGATGTTTAATATATAAAATTTTCAATCATGGAAATCAGCTGAGAACAAACAATTGAAGAAGAGACTTTAAGTAAACTCTTGACACAGTGAGCTATTCAAATGCAATAAGCATGTGATAATGTGCTCACATTAATAAATAATTAGGGATTTTCAGATTAAAACTAAAAGAAGGTATTGTTATCTATCCTTCAAATAGCTAACATAAGACTAAAAACATTTTTTGGCATGAATATGTCCTGGCTTCATATACTAAATTTGTACATTGACAGGATTGTTTCAATAGACATGTAAAGAAATGTTCATGCTGACAGCTCTTATTGGTAATAACTCAAAATGAGGATGATACATATGTCTATCAAAGATGTAATGGATGCATTTGTTATTTATGATAATCCATTCAACCCTGTATTTATTGTTTGATGAAAATAAACATGTACTGCTGAATGCTATAACGTAAACATGATACCAGATGAAGCAAACCAGGCAGAAATCTAAATGTTTTAATTTTATTTATCCAAACTTTGAACACAGGCAAGAACAAAGAATTGAACTGAGGTTTAACTTAATTACACTGGCAAGGGCCCAGATACTGGGGTTTGTAGACAGAACACTGTGGGACCACAACTTCTGTTTCTTCATTTGCTGGAGGTTACTGAGGTGATCTGTGCTGTTTAATCAAGGCACATTTATGATATTTAGTATGCATTCAAGAAAAATATTTTAAATATTTAGATAAAATACAAGCAAATCTGAAACAAAACTTTAAATATTTAGAGTTCAAGGCATAGAATTTCTTATGATCTTAAAGTAGGGGTGATTTACCTGAACTATCTGAGAAATTCAAACTTAAAATTGAGGACCACTTTCCACTAAATAAAGTTATGAATTGCAACGATAAAACACATCTTTCAGAATATGCAGACAAATACGCCATTATAGAATTTAAAAAGAGAAAATAGAAGGCGATTGAAAATAATATGGTGAATGACTACTAAGTCATATTGGCAAATGTACACTTCATTAGTAATCAGGCGAAGGCAAATTATCATTGCTAGCTACAACTATAAAATCTGCCTGTTCCTGTCCCTAGTGTGGATATGGAGTAGCAGGACTGTGTGTGCTGTCAAGGTGTTCACTGTTAGTACTGCCAGATTGTTTCATGTAGCTAAGGATATGTGTGAACCCCATGAGCAGAGACCCCACTCCGTGGGTTCTCTGGAAAACCACAACATCTACAAAAAGCACATGCAAAGAAATCATGCTATTCTTCCTTTTAACAGTAAATACTGGAAATAACCCATAGGTCCATTGAGAAGGGGGCAGTAAATTTTGCCTATTCACCCAGTGGAAGATTTTATAGCTTAGAAATTTGAAGGGCTACAATTGTCTGATGAAACAAATCTCAGAAACAGTAGAGAGTAATAAGCAACAAAAGGATACTTCATGCTGCAGTTAAGAAAGCTTAGATGATTTTATTATTCGAGGACATATTTTTGTGGTGACATTATAAGGAATAGCCAGGATATGATAAAGACACTGTGTCACAGCAGATAGATTTTAATTCTGGAAGGAACCACAGGAGGCTATGCAGGTAATGATAATAGTTTATTTAAATTTATGTTTATTTTAATTTGTTTAATTATTCTTAGTAAACACTACGGAGATATACCGTCTGTTATATGCAGAAGGTATGTTACATTTCTGTGGCAGCTTAAAGAGATAGAAGGGAGAAAAACAGAGCTATCAGACATTCACTAGGCAGGACTGTGTTTATTGGTGCACACTAGGAGTAGAAATACTCTCTCTTGCTCAGTGGTGGAGACTGCCTGGGGTGGGGGACATGGCTGTGACCCTTTATTGGGGCAGAAATGGATTGCAGCATATAACTTATGTTTTCTCACATTGACCCTCACTTCCACAGTTGCCTGCCCAAGGCAAGACAGCCTTTTTCAGATGATAATCTAGCAAAGTTGAACAAGGATTTCTGTAATCCTTTATGAATCCTATTTACAGGGAAGACACTCTACCAATAATATTTCATAACAAACTGTTTGCAATCCCTATGAATTCTCTACATAAAATGCATAGGTGGGAGTTGATACCAGAAGCCAATCAATCACCTGGGCTGCTGTCCCTAATGAGCAACAGTAGCTGATATCTTGAACATGGGTAAAGTGGCAAGAGATAGCTAATAGTCCTATTTTTAAATGATGCCATTAAACTTTTATTTCATTCTGAGTCATTTATTTATTTATTTATTTATTTATTTTGGTTTTTAGAGACAGGGTTTCTCTGTAGCTTTGGAGCCTGTCCTGGAATTAGCTCTTGTAGACCAGACTGGCCTCGAACTCACAAAGATCCACCTGCCTCTGCCTCCCGAGTGCTGGGATTAAAGGCATGCGCCACCACCGCCCGGCCTCATTGTGAGTCTTCTTGGTTATGTGTATATAACATGAGTCTGTGGCCAGATCTTTTTGAATAGTGAATTTGAACATGGATTCTATCAACAATTCTGTGACCCTGGAACAGGGCGAACAGCGTCCCTTCCAATTCACAGGACTAGAAAGTGGGGTAAGAGAGCTGATGAGTAATTAGCTAGTAAGGGTGAGAACTGTTAGGGACATCCCTCCTGCTGGCCATGCTTCCCCAGCTTCTTCGGTATGTAAATGCCAGAAGCCCCAGGGCTCGGGTTGGAAAGTGCTTGGCCTTGCCTCACACTCTCTTTGGGAGCCTCCTCAGGGCCAGGAAGAAGGTGTGATCTACTGGGTACAGTGGAGGTTAAGTATCCATTTCCTCTGACGTTTTGTTTGTCAGATGTGACTGTCCCTGAGCTGATGATCTAGGAATTGAAAGGTATACGTGTGTGGGGAAGAGACCCTTTGCTGATTCAAGGAACAGCTTGTGAGAGGGGTGGCCCCTGAGGGGGGCTGAAGCTGTGGCATGTGAGTGATAGCTTCATCAGCTTGAAACTCCCCCAGGAGCCACCACCTAGGTAGGGGTTCCTTCCTGGCCATTTCCGCACCAGATGTGAACATTATTAAATGTATTTGGCTGGAGTGTCTTGGGGACTCTTCTTTCTCAGTTTCTTTTCCTGTGTTTCCCTCTCTGCCCACTTGATTTTTTCCCCCAATTTTTATTTTCTGTTTTCACATAAATTGTATCTAAAGGTGCCTGGGTCTATGTGACAACCTAGGTAGCGAGAAGACACTTTAGTGACCTCCAAGTCTGGGCACCCTGGTGGTTTCTTGGTAACTGGCGAGCCATATCCAAGAGCAGGGCTACTTCATCCCCAAGTGTTTTGCAGCCCACGCTTATATAAGGCACAAAACTGTCTGAAGAGTTACACAGCCATTAGGGATGAGCTTACAAAGTGAAACGCTTGGTTTGTCACAGCCTTTTCCTCCAAAGTTGGGCTGTACTTACTTAAGCTTGAGGTTTTTAGGAGAAAGAATAAGGAAGTTGAGGTCTCTGAAAGGTCCAAAGCTTTCAATTATAGGTTCCACAAATGGCCAATCAGCCACAGAGCTGTAAGCATATGCATATATGTGTCATATATACATATATATCCCTGTACACAGGAATTTGGAAACTTGTCCATTTGTGGCTCTGAAACCTGTGCCTCTTCTATTTTACAGTTGGTTTTATGGCATAACTTGTGCAACATTTAAGATCCTGCCATTAAGAGTTATCTGATCCAACTCACTAAGACTCTGGGAGAGTCCCATGAGCCCCTAGCACCGATATCCTGACTACAGTTTGCAGTCCCATGAGCCAGCAGTACCAATGCCATGACTGAAGTTTGCAATCACATTGACAGACACCATCCTGTTCCTCAACACGAAACCTTATTTTTCTCACAGGTGTTAGGAAGACCAGATCCTTCACGACCATGCTTCCTCACTCCTCAGGAGTAGGATCTATACTTTAAGCCCAACATTGGCTCTATAATCTGCTTAGTCTTGGTATTGTCAATCATTAGTATCTCAGCATCACTTTGCTGATCAGGAATGAAATGGGAAAAATCTCTGTGCCTCGGGTTGCTTAGAAACCCATCTACATCAGCTCTCCAGAGCTGTCTTTTCTTCTCAAATGTTAGTGTGCAGAGCATGTGGAAAAGGATTACTCTAGGGGAGAAGTGAGTTAAAGTTCAGAACTTGGCTTCCTGCTCCACTTTGGATCTACCGGCCACATTTTAGGGATGGAGCTCAACACTGGAACTGTTCTTGCAACATGAACGCCGAGGTGGTGACTGTGTCTCACTCACTGAGGGAAGAAATGGTTTGGCCCACCTATGACCTTTTTGAGGGCTTCTGCTCCAGGTGTCTTTTGAATCTTGAGGTTCTGATCACTGGCGTGGAATGTCACTGACATTATACATCGCTGAAGAATCCCATCTGCAATTCTTTCCTCATCCCACCCAATCATGCAGGATATTTTTTCCAGGCTACCCCAAAGGAAAAGTCAGTCATTGTTCTCGTTTTGACTAATTGGAGACAGTCTGGCCACAAACATTCCCCTTTGTGCCTTTCCCCCTCTACCAGGATTGGGCAGGGCTGCAGAGTGCCTGTTGGAGGGTGGCTGGGGTGGGACCCAGAGGAGAAGAATTACAACTGCAACGCCTTCTGTCATTAAGCCCTGTGTGGAATGCTGAGTTGAACAATGGGAAAGGTCTCTGCTGTCCTTGGGAACATTTTTGTTATGGTCCCAGGCCAAGGACTTGAGTGTCAAATGGGAGATTCTTTTATGTCTGTACTTTTCTACAATTTGGAGGAATTTTATATGGCCGGCGTAGTGATTGCAATTTGCTCACAATCTTGCAGTTAGCTGCCCTCAATTTGTTTCAGTTGGTCTGGGATTCTTTTGGCAAACTGAAGGACTACAATTAGGAAAGGCTCATGTTTCCTCTAGCTTTCTTGGAGAAGGTCAGGGTAGAAATCAAGAAACAGCAAGAAAGCCCCAAATTTCCACCAGCAGCTCAAGTTTTCCCTCTGTACGAAACAGCAAGAAGACCTGAACTTTCTTTCAGAAGCCCCGCGTTTGCTGCTAGGGTATGGCATCGCCTTTACGTCTTTCTTCCAGTGTAGACCCTGGGCACACACAGTAGCTGTCAGGAAGATTCACCGAGCTCCTATTTTACTATAGCCCTTGTGCTCACTGTCCATTCGCACGGTGTCCTTTGGTGACCTTCAGCTGCTCTCTAAGTTAGGTCCTGTTGTACTTCCCACTTGTCATGACCAAAGGGACTCTTTGGAAGTGAAGGATCTTTTGAGGTAAAGCCCCTAGGCATTGGTGTGAGCATTCACACTGAGGGAGTTAGCTAGTCACATTCCTTTCTGTTTCGGGCACCGTCACTTTGTCATATACAATTTTCTCAATAGCACAACATACCAAGCTTTAATCTGACTTTAATCTAATGATGAGGATACTGTGATTGGTCATTATGATAGCTGTAAAGAGGTCACCAAATTAATAATATGTCAGTGTCTGCTCTCAGCTGATGGCAAAGGAGATCCCCGAAACTTTTCTAATGGAACGTGGAGAATTTGCTGATGTCCTGACTATAAGGTCTACTGAGAGCAGGCCTGTGACAACTGCTGTGCTACCTTCCAACATCGTAGATAATGCTGGAATCAATGGAAAGTGTTCTTTAAAAGTAATCAGTTTATATTCCTTGTATATGGGTCTGGGCTTCCCCTCTGTATCCTTCCTTCTCTTTCTCCTCCTCCTCATTCTCCCCACCTGACAGACTCCTTCCTTTCCCCAATTTCCCTTTTTATGGTATTATGTATCTATGTATGTGTATATGTATATATTATATACATACATATAATGTGCATATATATTATTGGGCCTATAAATGAGAAGAAAATGTGTTATTTATCATACTGAGTTGGCTTATTTTGCAAAATGCCATCTCTGGTTGAAGCTACTTTCCTGAAATCTTTGGAATCTCATTCCTTTCTATGCTTAAATAAAATGCCATTGCAAATATATGCACCACATCAACTGATTCGCCAGTATGTGGCTTGGTTACAATGCAGCAGTAACATGAATATGCTATAGCTCTAGGGGTGTGTTGGCTTAAGTCGCCTGGACATGTGCCTTGACGTGATAGAGCTGGGTCATATGGTAGCTCTATTTTTACTATTTTGAGGACACTTCATATTGCTTTCTATAGTGACTGAACTAAATTATAATCTCACTAGTAGTGTATATGTATTCTTTCCTTACGTCCTCTTAAACGTTTGATGTTCATTTTCACACAGATAGTCATTCTGACTGCAGTGATCTGAAATCTCAAAGCAGTTTTAATTTTTATTTCCCTGATGGATAAAGGATATTGAACATTTTTGTGTGTATTTGTTGACCATATGTACTTTTTTTTTTTGGAGGGGAGATTGTTCTTTTCATTAGTCCACTTATTGATTAAGTTATTTGAAAACTTTGGTATTTGTATATTCTAGAAATTAATCCTTAAAGTAAGACCTGAAATTCTAAATTGTTATAGGAAAAACACTATGAAGACTTTCTGAAAATCGGTCTAATAGGTCAAGAAATAATACCAAGATTTGACAAGAGGAATTGCATGAAATTAAAATCTTTTATGCTGTCAATCAGATAATTAAGTGAAGAAACAGACTATAGACTTGAAGAAAGTCATCACTATCCACACATAGGGATACGTGCTTGACAACAGGATAAACAAGTATTAAATTTTCTGTTAACGGAAAGTCAAACTAATTTATTGAATGTTTTACCAGTGAACATGCTCTTCATGGAGTGTCCAACTAACATCTCAAGACTCATCATTTTTCCTGAACAAAATATTGGTAATCTTGACCTAGAGAAAATGATGACTGAATGTGGACTAGGTCTGCTCAGAATGCTCATCACCTGCATTCCTTAATCTTTCTGAGCAGTCTATGAAATGGACATTGCGTTATTAATCTTGTTATGCTGCAATGGATTAAATTAAGATATATAAAATGTTGTGAATTTGAAGCATCAAATTATTATTCTTCTTTCAGATCCTAATACTATCTTTTACAGTTTTAATTCATTGGCACCCAGTAATCAATGAAACCACCCATTCATTAATTGATGTCAGAGACCAAGAAACCCCTTACGAAGCATAATGACAGCTGGAAGCTGATCTCTCCTGATGTAGGCAGGACTTAAGCGGATGCATTATTTAGCTATCTTCTTTTCTGTTGTACTATTTATTGTGTTATTAAGATGCGGGGCTAACTCTATAATTAATAAAAGATGATATAGAATTATTTGCAATGCAAGGGAAAGATATTTTGAACCTTTTTTGGGGGTGGATAATGAACCCAGCCTTCATGATTAGGCTGTGAACCATCATTAATGATTTAAAAATTGAAATTTTGTAGTTGTTCAAATCCATCTTATGATAGTAAAGCATCATTTTGAATATGTGGATCTCCAGATGGAAAATTCACGTGTCTTATCTGACATAATGAAAGTTCTTATAAACCTCATCATCCCAAAAACTTTATCTAAGTGATCGAATGTTACAGTTAAAGAAAGGGAAGGTGATAATTCATCTACAAGTAACTTAAAGACACAGCTGATATTTAAAACATCTGGTTGTTTACAAGGCCTTTACTCAATTATATTTGGTAATCATGTCTAGCCATTTGAAAACATCTGGATGATTTAATATTCACCCAGATGTTCATTCTTGAGTAGCTATTTGGCAATATAATTTTTCCAGTTGCTTGGTCTGAATTTTGCTGCACTTTTAAAACTCTGCATTAAGCATTTGTTTTGTGTCTCCACCGCGGGCCTAGCTTTGGAGTAATCAACTAAGAATAAGCTTACAAGTAGGTCTAGGTTGGTATTCCGAACGAGCCCATTTACCCAGCAGCAGCATGTTGCTCCTCTTGATTCCACTTCCTAGTTTACTTCGGAGTTGAACAAGTAAATAAGGCTCTCTGGAGAGGCTTTCCAAAGGTATCCATGGTTGTTAACTTGACACGATCTGGAGTCGCCATGGAGACAAATGTATCTGTACATCTGATAGAGCTTCTCTAGATTATGTTAATCTATTAGGGTTTTCTAGATTATGTTAATTTGTGAGCAAAGAATCATCATAACTGCTCGACTGAAGAAAATAAAAAAGGGAACTGAGCTCCAGCATTGGTTACTTTCGGGTTCCTGACCATTAAGATGATGTGACAGTCATCTCAAGCTCCTGTCATCATGGCTCCTCACCATGTTGTTCTGGGTGCTGTAATAACTGCACACTGAAACAACCCCCTAGTTCCCTAAATTACATCTTATTAGATTTTTGGTCCCAGAAACAACGTAACTAAGACAGAAATTTTCTAAGTTGTTTCGTCTCAGTTTTGTTTCTTTGTTTGGTCACAGCAAATAAAATAATTAATATAGAAATCCCTACCAAGTGATGCTGTTGCTGCAACAAACCAGCGTTGAACCCTGTGGGGACAGGTTTTTCAAGAGGGATAGAGAAGAGTATGTAACTTGAAGCAGGAAACCCCCTAGGGTTCTTTTTTTTTCCAGTTGGTCAAATTTTCCTGCTTCAAAAATCTCATATTCTCACTCCTCCCACTCTTCAACTGGACTTTGGGAGCTCAGTCCAGTGCTCCAATGGAGGTGTCTGGCTCTGTTTCCATTAGCTGCTGGATAAAGGTTCTATGGTGATATTCATCAGTCTGACTACAGGGCAAGCCAGT
Organism: Ondatra zibethicus; assembly: GCA_004026605.1. Taxonomy (NCBI): domain Eukaryota; kingdom Metazoa; phylum Chordata; class Mammalia; order Rodentia; family Cricetidae; genus Ondatra; species Ondatra zibethicus. Next base: position 187,651 of record PVIU01001003.1, on the reverse strand, counting down.
TTGGGCACCCTCTCCTCTATTGCTGAGGGCCTTAGCTGGAGTCATCCTTGTGGATTCCTAGGAATTTCTTTAGAGCCAGGTTTCTTGCTAATCCCATGATGACTCCCTCAATCAAAATATCTCTTTCCTTGCTCTCATCTCTGTCCTTCCTCCATCTCAACTATCCCATTCCCTCAAGTTCTTCTCCCCTCTCTCCTTATCCCCTCCTTTTCCCCTTCCACCCTCCCTTCTCTCCCCACCCCCATGCTCTCAATTTTGTCAGGCAATCTTGTCTATTTCGACTTTCCAGGTGGATCTATAATTTTCTTAGGGTTTACCTTGTTACTTAGCTTCCCTAGAATCATGAACTACAGGCTCAATATCCTTTGTTTATAGCTAGTATCCACTTATGAATGAGTACATACCATATTCATCTTTTGGGGTCTGGGTTACCTCACTCAGGATGGCGTTTTCTATTTCCATCCATTTGCATGCAAAATTCAAGATGTTATTTTTTTTTACTGCTGAGTAGTACTCTAATGTGTAAACTGAAAGCAACAATGAATAAATGGGACCTCCTGAAACCAAGAAGCTTCTTCTGTAAAGCAAAGGACACAGCTGATAAGACAAAAAGGGCAGCCCACTGAATGGGAAAAGATCTTCGCCAACCCCACATCAGACAAAGGACTGATCTCCAAAATATATAAAGAACTCAAGAAATTAGACATCAAAATTCCAAATAACCCAATTAAAAAATGGGCTAAAGAACTAAGCAGAGAATTTCCAACAAAAGAATCTCAAATGGCTGAAAGACACTTAAGGAAATGTTCAACATCCTTAGCCATCAGGGAAATGCAAATCAAAACAATTCTGAGATACCATTTTACACCAGTAGCTAAGATCAATATAGCTAACACCAATGATAGTTTATGCTGGATAGAATGTGGAGTAAGGGAAACACTCACCCATTGCTGGTGGGAATGCAAACTTGTACAACCACTTTGGAAATCAGTATGGCAGTTTCTCAGAAAATTGGGAATTAAGCTACCTCAGGACCCAACAATACCACTCTTGGGCATATACCCAAAAGATATTCAATCATACTACAAAGACATTGTTAGGTATATTTCTTAAGATGAGCCTTTCTGCCAATGCAAATAATTCCAATCAGACCAAATTAAACCAAATAAAAGAGGCCCACATTTAATACAGCACTCCCAGGTGATTCAGGAAAGCATGTAGAGGGTAAGAGGACAGGGGAAACCATGCAAAACCCAGAGACCATGTGTTCCTTCTCTAGGCAGCAGCCTAAATCACCTGTGGTAGTAATCCTGACCCTCCCAAGGGAGGGTTCAGCACTTAGTGGGCTTTCTTGGAGGTGGATTCCAGACCAAGGCAACTCTTGGGGGAGGGGGCTTGAAATGGAGCTTCCTGCTCTATTCTGTTCCATTGGTGCTCCAAGGATGAGTACCAGGGGCTGGGGTGACTCTTTCACCCAAACATCCCAGACTTCTTAGATATACGGGTGTCAGGGGGCTGGGGTCTCACTTCTGACCAAACATCCCAGACTCCTTTGATATAGGGGCATTGGCTCAAGTCTGGATACTTCCTGTGGTCATGGGGCAATGTGGGAAGGGGAGCTGGGAGTCGGTGGGCTTATGCTCAGCCAGTGGAGTGGCTGGAGCGGCATCCAGTTTACTGTCATCCTGGAGTCCTCAGGAAGCTGCTTTTTGAGGGAGATGAGAAGGCAGGTAGCTAGGAGAAAAAAAATATTGTTTTCATTGACCCCATGAATGGGGCTAGTCATGGGAAGTCATTAACTGCCAGAAAGAATGGGACAGAGAAGTGCCCTGGTTGTACAGGTGAGGCTTGGGTGTATAATTGGGACACAATAGCAGATAAAACCAGATTTTATTTGGTAGGTGTCCTTGATCCAGGAGAGTTGGTACCAATGGTGAAGTCCCAGGAGTTAGTGCAGGAGTTGGTGTTGTCTGGAGAGCACTTTGTAAGTTGGTCTTGTCCCAGACAGCAGGAGTGACCTGTAAAATATGCTTGAAACTGGGTGGGGTTAAAACAGGCTCTGGAGACTGTTTTTTTTTTTTCCAGACCTGACTTTTGATACAGCAGCAGAACTTTTTCCAGGAACCTGTAGTATCTGTAAGAGAACTGGAACAGATTTACTTCTTGGTGTCATAGCAAATGGCTATTGATTTAGGTTAAAAGACAATTGAAGGGAATTGGGAACTTTGTATTTTTTAAGATACACCTGAAACCTGTTAGTCCTGGACTATGAAGCCTGTTAAAGAGGCACACCTGTCTGTATTTTAGCAGGAAACTTAACAAATGAAGTAATGAGCTACCAGTACCTTAACTCACCAAATGCCATGGAGGAAGTAATAAGTTAACAGTACCTTAAGTCATCAAATGACATTAGACAGATCTAAGGGAATAAAGGAGCAAAAATGAGACAGCTTTTTAGCTACACAGGTGATCCCCAGTCTCTTGTTAGCCCTTGGAGAACATCAGCTTTGAAGCTGTGCTTGCTGTTAGCTGCCGAGTACAAGAGGCCCAAAGATTTTCCTGTGTGTGTGTTAGGGAGATTTAGTCCACCTGACTTGGCAGGATGAGATGATCGATTCCCTGGGTGGCATCTAGGAAGCAAAGAGGTGAAAGGCCCCTTTTTGCTGTGTGGGTGGCTTTGACAAACCCAAAGGCAAGCCTGGAGGTGGAAGGTCTTCTGTAACCATGGATCTTCTTGAGGAGCTATAGGATGCTGCAAGAGCTGGCATGTCTCTGTGTTAGAAGCTCTTTTGTGCGCGAGAAGGGCATCTTCCAGCACGTGGCAATGGGCTCATGGGAAAAACAGACCCTCATCTTGGTGGAACCTCCATATTTAGGTATATTTCTTAAGATATGCCTGTCCACTGACACAAATAATTCCAATCAGACCAAATTAGACCGAATAAAAGATGCCCACGTTTAATGCAGTGCTCCCAGGTGGTCCAGGAAAGCATGTTTAGGGGAGACCATGCAAAACCCAGAGACCATGTGTTCCTTTCCTGGGCAGCAGCCTAAATAGCCTGTGGGCGTGGTCCTGACCCTTCCTGAGGAGGGGTCAGCACTTGATGGGCTTTGGAGGTAGAGTCCAGACCAAGGCAACTCCCAGGGGGAGGGGGCTTGAAATGAAGCTTCCCGCTCTATTGGCACTCCAAGAATGGGTACCAGGGGCTGGGATGACGCTTTCACCCAAACAGACATTTGTTCAACTATGTTCATAGCACCATTATTTGTAATAGCCAGAACCTGGAAACAACCTAGATGCCTCTCAACTGAAGAATGGATAAAGAAAATGTGGCACATTTACACGTTAGGGATTCTTTAAGCATAGCCCAATGGATCATTCCAGTGAGCACCTGAAAGATAAGAATACTAAGAGAGATATGGATGACAAGCCCACGAGGATTCCAAGGTGACAAAGACTCTTTCAGAAACTGAGCTAAGCGTTTCCCTAGCCCTAGGTTTCTTCCTAACCCCATAATGGCTTCCTCTATCAAGGTATCTCTTCCATTGCCTTCCCTCTTCATCCTTCCCCCAACCCAACTGTCATGTTCTATTTCACTCCATTCCCTCATGTTCTTAAACCCCTTCCCCTCCCCTGCAAACCAGTTTCCCCAGGAGATCCTCCTAAGGCAATGCATGCCTGTCCCTGTTACCTAACCTCTCTCGGTTGTAGCCTGGTTATCCTTTGTTTTACATCATGAGTGAGTATATATGGTGTTTGTCTTTCTGGGTCTGGGTTACCTCACTCAGGATGATTCCTGGTGCAGGAACTGGCTTTTTGGAGCCCATTTGTATGGTGGGACACCAAGCTCAGCCTTGAAAATGGAGGAGGGGCTTGGTCCTGCCTCAATTTGATATGCCAGGCTTTGTTGATGCTCCATGGGAGGCCTTACCCTCTGAGAAGTGGATTGGAAGTTGGGAGGAGGGGGAGGAAGTATTTTACATGCTTCAGTTGGTATGTAAAATGAATAAAAATATTTTTAAAAAAATCAAAAATTTGAGCTAACAGCCATTTGGGTCACATTCTGGCCAAGAATCAACTGAATTTTGCTAATGTCCTGAAAGTTATGTAAGACTGAATTTAAAGGTAATTGAGTTTTTCATTTGGTGGATGAGTTTTTGTTTGATGTTTTTGTTTGCTTTATACATATGGATGTTTTGCACGCCAGTGAACCACATGCATATGGCAGCCACAGAAGCCAGAAAGGGCTGTTAGATCCCCTGAGACTTAATTTCTGGGTCACAATGTGGGTGGTGAAGTTCTGCAAGAGCAACCAGTGCTCTTAATAATTCCCTGAGCCATTCCTCTTGCAGCCCTGGGTGGAGGAAACTTTAGGCAGATCAGCATTCTGGCTGTGTCATGGTTACTGCTCACTGCTCTTATCCAGGTCTGTGGTAAAGCAAAGAGAAAGATAAGAAAACAGTGGGGTGGAAGGAAGAGTATGTGAGCTACTTTAAATTTTTTGACAATGAGAGCACAGATGAGAAAAATCTGTAATTGTTAAAGGTATTTATGTCTTTATAGAGAAACCTGAGCTCTGTATTTGGATGATAGGGAAGGTCTTGATAATAAGACCCCACCCATCCTAGGTTCCATCTTGTAAAATGTAAACTCATTGGAAAAGGGGAGCCTAAACTGGGACTTCTACTGAAGGGATTTGCTGCTCAAAACAACTGCCTAGGAACGCATTCCCCAGAGTCAGTACAGGAAGGCCCATGCAGCTGAGGTTCAGGTGAACCAGGCTCCATGACAGGCTGGAAGAAGAATATGCCAGCATTATCAGCACAGTGAATTCTGTGGGCATAAAGGGTGAAAGACAAAGGGGACCATAGAGTCTTACATCAAAGCTGCAAGAGCTTGTGAGAGCTGATAAGGCCAGGCAAGGTATGGCAGGGTCAGAGATACTTGAAGGAAGTCCCAAGAGGTTATGAAGATAAAGCCTGAGTTGTACCAGAGACCCCAGGATGTTAGGCATTTTAGAACCATGGACTGGTCACTGAGGAAAGCCATAGGTATGGAGTGGAGATAGCCCAAGAGAGACTCTACATGTGACGTAGGTAGCATGGATGATAGCATTAGGCTATGTGTTCCCTTTGGAGCCCAGATGATATCACAAGCCTTCTAGATGATATATGAAACTGCAGAATTTAGTGTTTCCCCTATTGGATTTTGGTCTCAATTTGGTCTGACCATTCCTTACTATGCTCTCATTCTTTCCCTTTGGAATGAGGATACCTAGTCTGTGCCATTTTATTTAAGAAGCACGCAACTGGTCTATTAATTTTATAGAGGTTCCAAGCTAAAGTGTGTTGGTACTGTTATAGACTATGGAAACTTTTGAAGTTGGACTGAGTGCATTTTTTGTGTTATGAAGTGGCCCTGAGTCTGGAGACAAGAGATGAAAGATTATGACTTAAAAGACATGTTTTGTGTACCAAGTTGATAAGCTTTAGAGATGTGATGATTTGTATTAATGCCAACTTGACAGACTCTACTTCACCTCAGAGACAAATCTTTAGGCCTGCCTATTAAGTTTAGCTGAGGGAGCATGAACTACCCTATCAGACTGAATAAAAATGGATGTGCCAGGTGAGCCCCAGCATTCATGGCTCTGTTTTCTGACTGCCAACACACTGTGCCTAGTCACCTGAAGCTTCTGTCACTATGACTTTCTCACCAGGACTCATAGCCCCTGCAACTCTAAGCTGAAAGAAATCCTTCCTCCACTAAGTTGCTTCCCATCTGGTATTTTGCCAACAGTAGAAACAAGTAACACTGCTCATTCATTTCCTGGCCATCCAGACCCAAATAATCACAAAGAAACTATATTAATTACAACATTATTTGGCCAATAGCTTAGGCATATTCCTAGCTAGCTCTTATATCTTAAATTAACTCATTTCTATTAATCTGTGTATCACCACAAGGCTGTGGCCTACTGGTAAGATTCCGGCATCCTTCTCCTTTGGCAGCTACATGGTGTTTCCTTGATTCTGCCTACTCTTTCTATATATCTATGCTCAGATTTTCTGCCTGGCTTTACTCTGCTAAGCATTGGCCAAAACAGCTTTATTCATCAACCAATGAAAGCAACACATATACAGAAGGACACCCCACATCACGGAACTATGGGTGTATGAGCTGGCTGATGCCTTGAGACTTTCGCACCTTGTACAGAGTACCTCATAACACCAGGTACAGTATTATCTATATAGAGACATGGGGTGAAAGATGAGCATTCTGTTTGATGTTAAATGCTTTCAGGCCCTTTGAAAATCTGTCACTTTCAGATATTCCAAAGCACATTAAGCAGGCATTGGTGGTATAGTGGTGAGCATAGTTGCCTTCCAAAGCACATTAAAAATCATCATAAATTAAACTTTTCTCAGAAAAGACTAAAGTGCAGTAGTTATTTCAAATTAGGGAATTAGAGTTGGAGTCAAAAAACAGGCATAGTAAATAGTTTGAGAACATTTTGTTTAGCATGGCTGTCCCCTTTTTTCTCCCTTTCCATCCCTCCCCAACTCCCTTCCTCCCTGTTTTCCTTCCTCATTGAAAAGTCTTTTTGTTTCTATGGATTTTTGCTACAACACACATAACAATTCAGATGTGATCAGTCCTTTATTTTTCTAGAACCCTCAGGGCCTATTCAAAGGGGAGGAGCAGCATATGAATTTTTGCTTTACTGCAATTCCTTTCTTCAATTCATCCTTAATATATTTCTGAGTTAGAAAAAGTCTTCTTGGCCCACATTTTGAAATGTGATTTTATTACAGAACATTCAACAGTGTTTCTATTGCTGGCATCAACAACAACCATCTTGTAGGCACATGTCTAAGGATGTCTATATTAATTTCTGTTAGGTCAAAACTATCATTGGTCCTTTTGTAAACTTCTAGGAAGCTGAAAAGAAACCCCCCATATCCCATTCCCTATAAAATTATCACTATTGCAAGCAGTCAAATAATATTCTTTTATAGTAATGCTGTGCACAATAAGTCCAAGATGTATAGGAAAGTAGATAAAATCGTTCTAGTTATTTTCAGAAACAAGTTTATAAAATAAGTGTAATTTGCCATTTTTTACTTGCTATGTTTACCAAATACTCAGGTTGATAAATGAGGATCTAGTTTAGATCTGAACAAGATAATAAACTCTTAATTTTCTTCAGTTTTATTAAAGTTTTCATAAACATCAAGAAGACAATTAGAAACTATGTTTTTAAGATCAAAGCTTTGTTGGTTAAATAAGAGACCCAGTTTTACACTGTTGGGAGGTTAATAGGTTTGTTTATCAAAGTTTTTCAATTTGGGGATGGTAAGATGGCTCAGCAGGAAACAGCCCAAGTTCACTCCCTAAATCCACAGTACAGAGAGAGAAGTCAGCCCTGGAAGCTGTTGTCAAGCCTCCATACGTGGGTTTGGGTTTCTACATGGTCCTTCTTTCCCAACACTCATACAATTGTAAAATAAATCCACTATTTTGATTATAGCACTGGAAATCCAAGTACAACGATAATTTAAAAGTCATAAATATAAGTAGGTGATGAGAGAGGCAATTATAAACGAGAGACACTAATGTTTTGGGGAAATATTGAAAGGGAATGACTAAGCCAATCTTGATAATGGGGGCCTAGAGACCCACTACCAGGGTAAGCCGAGGAAGGTGTAACGCAAGTTCAAGGCTTGGCTGGGGTACAGAATGAATTCAAGGCCACCCTGACAACTTAGCAAAACTGTCTCAGAATAAAAATAGGAAAAGGACTTTCCAGGTGATGCAAGGGGAGGGCACTTGTAATGGCGTGCATGAGACATTGTAGCCTATCCGCAGTATTGCAAAAATGGTGAGAGTTGGGGTGTGTGGATGACCATGTGTTACTAGAGACAAAGTCCCCATGTGAGAGGGACTGGGTGGGCAAAGGAAAAGCAAGCTGATTGACGGCTTCCAAGGGGAAGGCAGCAGAAACTGAGGATGACCATTTCCTTTGCCAATGGCAGGGACAAAAAACCAAATGCAAATAGCCCAGCTGCTGCTGCCATTTATAATTCTGGCCTTCATCACAACAGGTCTGGTGTCACTTGCTCTTCAAAATCCAGAAATTGCTGACGTATGTATTCACTCTTCGTGCATTCCGTAAGGGAAACATGGTGGAAAGTCCTTGATCCGTACTACCCTGAACTGGAAATCATGTCAATTTCTCATAGCTTTTTTCATTCTATTATAACGTGTCTATCAGTCCTGTTGTGTCTGCAACACTTTGTTTCCTTGGCATCATCCGTCATCTCTGGCTCTTAACCATTTTTCTACCTCTTCTTTCACATAGATTCCTGAGCATTGGGGAAGGAATTTGACAAGGAAATTCTATTTAGGATTGTCTACTCCAATTATACCTACCTACCTACACACTTACATATGTGCTTACATGCATATATAAATACATGTATTGTAACAGCACGTAATTTATCCTGTTCATTTTCTTTGACCCATTTACTTTCTGTCATTTTTCCTACTTAGAATGATAAGCTTATGACAGAAATAGTCTTCTCTATTTCTTACCCATTGTATTCTCATATCCTACAATGCCTGATTATAGACATCAGTCTGTGCTCTGCTCTGAGTTATTTTATATTGTATAAAATAGTGGGTTTTTTTTCCTACTGTGCCTTGCCCATGACACTCCATCTTATAAGCAGAGTTTTATTTTGTTTTGAGGAGAAAGTGTGACTCCACATGAACGTGTGAACGGACCTTATCTTTAACACTACCCACACAGCATGTACTGAGAGATAACTTATTCTTAGTAGTAGAAAAAGAGGAAACCAATAAATTTATCAAGGTGAATGAACAGTGTAGGGACACAAAGGTATATTAAAATCATATCAAATAAACCAGGCCCAGATCTTATCAGACACATCAGACTGAGAAAAGGGTATAACTCTTTTACCCAGATCCCACAAGAAGAGGACACCTAGCTAGATGTGGTGGCACATACCTTTAATTCTAGCTAGCAGGGTCTACAGAGTGAGTTCCAGGATAGTCAGGGTTACACAGAGAAACCTTGTCTTGAAAAACAAACAAACAACAACAAAGAAGTGGACACCTAGCAGTAGTCCACAGTGACCTGTCATTTGATCATCTGGTGTGTGCATCAAAGACCACCAGGCAGAGAACGCTCAGCTATCTCAGGGGCTTCTGCTGTGCTCAGTCCTTGCTGTTGACATGATCTAGTCCATTGCTATTTGCCCATCCTATTGTATGTCCATTTCTTCATCTGAACCTGGTCCTGCCTATTTGCCTCCACAACTAGACTCAACTCTGCAGCTTCACTCTCAAGTCTGTGACCTGCAGAGGTGTGACTCATAATGGAAGCTTCCTCCCTTCAATTTGATTAGGGTCCATTATCTTATCAATACAAACTTTTAATCCCTATCAATTTCTCTGTTTTGGTTTCTTGGGCCTTTTTGAAACTCTTTGTCCCTTTAATCCCCTATAGGCAGTCACTCTGTAACCTACAAAGATAGGTGAGTAGTTAGGTAGATAGATATTTATACAAATAGATAGAGAGATACATACATACATACATATGTACATAATACATAGATTTTCTTAATGGTAATTTAACGTATGATCTGATGGTTATCATTACTAATTAAGACTAGAATAATAACTGGTGTTTGTCTCAGTCAAGGTTATTAATGGAAGTGTGGGTATTGGAATGTTGATGCAATTGAAACCACCATGCATTGTGAATTTATAGTTGCTCATGAATTTTGGTCCTGTGGAAGGATACAATCATGTGCACGTGCTTTTGACACGGAATGCTCATGACACTTGTATGGAATTGCAACTTAATGAATATTTGTTGAATAACCAAATAAATAGAAATAGGCCATAAGTTTTTCTTAACAGTGTTAAATACAGCCTTGTGTAGGTGTGAGGAAAAAAATTTTAATTGCTTAGGCAGTATATATTCAACAAAGACTAATCAGGAATTATTCTGAAGGATAAAGATTAATGTGTCTGTAAGAGAGAGTTCACATAGCTGAATAATGGCAATACACATGAATCTGGGAAGACGATTTTAGTCTAACTTAGAGACTTACTAACATACAAAGAACTTGGACCCCATTCGGTGGAAATAAGAAAGGGCCAAATATTTTAACTAGGTAAACAGTGAGACCAAAATTGTAATAATGAATGATTTCTTTGGCTAGAGAGGGAAAAATTAAGGAAAGGAGAGTGAGGACTGTCTGCGCTAGGGGGAGAAGATTTAAGAGCAAGAACTCAAAGAGTAGGAGTATAAATGAAGAGGAAATCACTCGAAATGAAGTCCTATAAATGACTGACTGATTGACTGATTGATTGAGCCAGAGTGGAGAGTGCAATTAAGGGAAATGGTAGCACCCTTGTCAAAAGACAAAAGCAAGTTTCTCTAGAGACTATCAGAAAAGACCAGTGATGTTTTTCTTGGAAAATTCTATCTTTTGTCTTTTCAAGATGGAGTGCAACTTTTTTTTTTTTTTTTTTTTTTTTGGTTCCTGGGCTTTACAAGCCCTATTGCTGCAGAGACTCTGACCTTTCCTCAGCTGCCTGGCATCCAGGCAATTCCTGAGCTGTCAAATTTCGATCCAGGTGGCCTCCATAAATATCTCAACAGAATTTATTTTCTTTAATTTTCTTTGGCCTGACTTGAGAATTTGCTGATTGGGAAACTATTGGAGGCTAGCATGCCCAAAGACGGATAGCCACATCTGCTAGCCATTTGGATTAATTATTACACCTGTGTAATAAAACCCGCATTCATAAAGAGGTGGGAAAGAGCCTCACACTGCAGCCCCGACAGGATCTGTGCTCCTTCCCAGTCTTCACTCCAGGTCAACGGCATTCTTGCATTATGTTTTTTGACATACACCTGGTCATAAGTATCCCGTGGTTCTCACTCAAATGCCTCCACTAGTACATCTCTAAGTCCTTCCAATTCTCTATCTCTGCCCTCCCAAAACATCCTTTCCTGTCATTTTCTTACCTAGATTCTAGCCTGAGCCCTGTCTAATCACATGGCACCTAAGATATTACAAAATCAAAATTGCTCTTCTCATCGGCCGCCCACCCTTTCTGCCTGTCCTTTTAACAGTGGAAAGAATCTTCCTTCTCACATATTTTTTTCAGATTTCCCTCCAGTGCCATGACTGGTGAGCACCTGTCTCTCTTTAATCTGGTAATAGGAGCCCCGAAATTTACATGGCTTTCTATTGTCTCTTTGAAAAATTAGAAACAAATGCTCCATACTGTTTTTAAGATTGACTATTCACTCAGTATTGCTGTTCTTATTTATGATTGATCTTTGGCCTGCAATTACTTTGCGGCTGAGCCAGGTAAACCTGCTCATGTATCCAAGATTTTATTCTTGGATCCTGAATGATTCAAACCTTAACTGTACACAACACCTCTAAATATTTCCTCTATTTATTTATCTCAAATTCCTCTGCAAAACACTTGCCAGGAGTCATCCCAGACTTAAAATGCCAATAAATGGAAGTTCTAAAGCCTATTGGGAAACTGTTGAGGATCTAGTGCATGCAAGCCTAGACTGGGTCTTGAAAATGAAGGAGAGACATGACCTTTGAACCTCTAACTTAGGCTGATATTGCTTAAAACAACAACAACAGAAAGCCAGCACCCTTCATAGTGTACAAATCTCTGGCAAAGACTTCTAAGGTGTAAAACCATTTACCACACGTGAGGAAGTGAGAGAGAAAACAGACACTGGCCGAGACAGTCAGCCCTGGCAAAGCAACTATGTCAACAGATGAGACAGCAGGCATTTCAACTTCATATCCCTCTATAAAAGTGTCCTTAATAAGTGTGCTGGAGGAAGCCGAGAGGAAGACCAGGTGCCAATCATCACCCCTCTCACTAAATGCATGTCCTAAATTATGACCACTGATGAATACTTAAGAGGTAGCATCATAAAGCATCATCACATTTTGAGCTCAGAGGTAGGTGAATTAACAATAAAGCTAGCAATGAGATTGGTAAGGGTTCCTCTCACTTTCTATTCTCTCTTGTTTTCACTAGTGTGATTCAGTCAGTTTCGAGAAGCTAGAACCGAGTGACCTGGCAGGCTCCGGGTCAAGGCGGGACTTGTATATGTAGAAAGGCGTGCTCCAGCCAGATGGGTACTGGATACTTACATGCACATGCAGTTTTGTTCTGCTCTACTTCTTTATCTGTTCACTCTTTCCCTCATTGTTCTTCATTATGTTCATGTCCGCCACCCCCTGAAATCCAAGAAAAAGGAAAACCATATTCACACTGCAGAATCTGGTACTCAGATTCCTGAAGGGGATCTGCCTAGCGTCAGGCCTGTTTTCATTTCCTTTCAGCAAGACAGGGGGCTGCTCGGTGTCCCTTGGGCCAGGCAACACAGATGCAGGTGCTAAGTACTCAAGAGGAGATAATTGAGAGCAAGTACTAAGGCCTAATAGCACCGAAATTAATCCAGTTCCTTGATTGGAGTCTTTCAGTCACTCTTGTGTTTAAAGATGAAGATTTCTAGGCTAATGTCTGTGTGTACACTGTGTTGTAGCGATTAACTCCTTCATCGTTTATTCTCCTCTTTGGGTGAAAATTATCTTTCCAAACCCTGAAAAATTGAGCTTTGAGGTTTTCAGAGAACAATTATGGTTCCATGGAGATCTCCCAAAATAGTAGTGGATTTTTAAATGAGAATTCAACTATTAAAAAAATTCTTTAGAGACATAAGACAAATTACATGAAAGACTAAAATACAATTTTAGCATCTGGGTATATGGACTTACAAGGATCAGAACGACATTTTACAACTGCCTTTAATTTTACAGATTACTATAAGCTAAAACAAAAGAACAAACTACTTAGTTAATGATAATAAAAAACAATGGGTGAAATCAATACATAAAAGTTACTCAATAGAAAGAGAAAGGTGGAAAATATGAAAGAGCTGAAGAAATATTGAGGGTTAAGGGAAAATAACAAAACACATCTGATTGGGGATTGTGGGAAATGTAGAAGAGGCTATAGCATCATAATTTATGGAGAATTTAAAAAACTGACAGTCAAGGACACAGGGCAAAATAAATTCACAATTATGCACACTGTAATACAACTCTACCTTAGAGGAATGGTAATGTCTTAGAAGAAAATGTTAAGAGCATAATGAGGGTGCAAATAGATTGCCTATGGGGAAACAATAGCAGACTAACAAAAGTGTCTCACTATGAGAATAAACAGATTAGGACTTCTCAAACCAACAAAAATACAGAACAATAGTTGTAGAATATTCTTCTCAAAGTAGGAGGAAATAATTTGCAATCTAAAAGTCTGTAAAGAAATAGCATCCAGGGGCTGAAGAGATGGCTCAGAGGTTAAGAGCATTGCCTGCTCTACCAAAGGACCTGAGTTCAATTCCCAGCAACCACATGGTGGCTCACAACCATCTGTAGTAAGGTCTGGTGCCCTCTTCTGGCCTGCAGGCATACACACAGACAGAATATTGTATACATAATAAATAAATAAATATTAAAAAAAAGAAATAGCATCCAGGAATGCAGAGATATGAGTAATTTTCCTCCTGAAGACTGAGAGCATGTTTATCGGGACTTTTATCTAATGAATTATTAAAAACCTACATAACAAGTATTAAATTGAGCCAGAATGAAGAAATCAGATGGAAGCAGTGGTAAGAGATTACTAAAATCAGAACAAACACAATGGCACATGTGTGGCAATGCCATCATAAAATTCCTGTGCTTGTGATAACTTAAAGGGAAATTACTACATGAACTTTGACAGAAGTGACAACCAACTGACATTAATGGTAGGTATTAATGTTCAATATAGAAATATTTATCATTATAGGTTGTTATAATTTGCAACATGTTAGAAATTTAAAGCTAACCACTAAAAAATGAAAGCTGATTCTATCTTTACTTTCTATATCATACCAACTTAATACAAGCTGAAGTCATCTGAGAGGATGGAACCTCAGTTGAGAAAATGCTTCCATAAAACTGGCCTGTGATGTGGGAGGTCCTTCTGTATATGTGTTGCTTCTATTGTTTAATGAATAAAAAAAAACAACTGCCTTGGCCTGTTGATAAGGCAAAGTAGAACTAGGCAGGGAAAACTAAACTGAATGCTGGGAGAAAGAAGGCGGAGTCAGGAGAAGCCATATAGCCCCACCAGAGACAGACACGGAACTCTACTCAGTAAGCCACAGCCTCATGGCAATAAACAGATTAATGGAGATGGGTTAATTTAAGATATGAGTTAGCCAGAAATACGCTAGAGTAATTGGCCAAGCAGTGTTTTAAATAATGTAGTTTTTGTTGACTATTTTGGGTGAGATGTCAGTGGTGGGGAAACAAACAAGCAGACTCCTACAACAGGCCTGGGGGCAATTCTGTGAGGCATTTTCTTGATAAATGACTGATCTGAGAGGCCCTAACCATTAGGGGTGGTGTAGCCCCCATAGGGGGTCATGAGTGGTCTAAGAAAGAAACCTGAGTAAGCCAGTGAGCAGAGTTTCCCTGTGGTCTGTGTATCACCTGCTTTCGGATTCCTGCTTTGAGTTCCTGTCCCGACTTCACTTCAGGATGAACTACAATGTGTAAGTATAAATCAAATACACATTTCCTTTCCAGGTTGCTTTTGGTTAGAATGTTTTACCACAGCAATAGAAACCTAAGATAAATACAAAAAATACTCAAAAGAGCATCAAAAGGAAATATAATGATGAATATTAAGTGACATGTTAAAAATATAACCAAATTGTCTTTTACTTAAGGAAAGAGTGAAGTGCATATTATCAGAGCAATGCTTACATTGTAAGAACCAGAAAAATCGTTTAAAAAGGAATTTTGAAAACATAAAGAGACAAGGAAGTAAAAAGGTAGATGAAACAAAAGTTGTACTCATCAGTTCTGAAATGAGTAGTGAGCACCTGCTGTTTTCTTTTCTACAGTACATGTCAAAATTCGATGAGGCTTGTGAATGTAGTTTAGCCCAGGCTAAGAAGCTACCAAGAGAAAAAGAAAGATCTTACAAAACTAAAAGAGGTTTTACTTGCTGTAATCTACAGTGTGCACAGCCTTTCAAAGAGGCCCATGGTCAGACAAATAACATGATGCTGAGGCATAAAGAGGCATGAAAATATGAGCAATAAATGAGAGAGAATGGGACAATAGGAGCAGCCCATAACTTTCCCAAGTACTATAACTGATAAAGGGGAGTATCTGCTCCCTGGTCTGCAGCAGGTGGTTCATAAGTTTAAAAATAACTAAAGTTTATAAATAACTAGTATAAACAAGAAAAAGAAAACAATGAAAAAATAGAAAATAGATTTAAAACTATAAATTCTTTGTCCAGAAAATTAATTTTAATAAAAATAAAGTAGCCAATATAAAATTAAGTGATATACCCCACCCCCACGTACCTCCTGTAGCAGGCAGGGGAACTGACCCAACCCCCACCAGCTGCAGCACCCTGGAGAACTGGCCCTGTGCCTTGCTTGGGCAGCACAGTACAGTTGAACCTGTAAACAGGAGCATGGGTGAGCTGGCCCTGGGGATTTGAGAGTCAGATAGTGAGTACCATCCCCTCATCTGCATGTGGTGGTGAAGGCAAGGGAAAAACACCCTCTCTCATCATCCCAGCCACCTGCAGCAGACTAGGGAGCAGACACTCCCCTTTACCAGTTATAGCACTTGGGAAAACAGGCCCTGCACCTCTCATCAGCAGCACAATAGAGCTGATCCTGTTGACATGGGTGTAGGTGAACCAGTCCTGAGAACATGCTCTTGGAAGATCTAGCTACACCCATCATCTGCCATATGGTGGTATGAGCAAGGGAGAAAGGGAGAGGTAGCCCCCTCCCCACCCATTGTGGTAGCTGAGAGTGTTGGCCCTCAGGTCATAAGAACAGGAGAAGAGTCCTTGCCTCTCACCAGCTGCAGCACTTGGCTGAAAAGCCCCTACACCTTGCCTGGGCAATTCCAGCAGAGTTGGCCCTGGTGGTGTAAGTGTGGGTGAACCAACCATGAGGGAGAACTGGCTCCACCCCTTGCTTATTGCTACAGAGGGTGAACTGTCAGAGGCAATGCAAGAGAGCTCACCATGGTGGTGAGAACGGGGGAGAGCTGTCAGGCTGACCATTCCTAGTACTAGCCAGGCCCAGAACCAGAATTATAAACTGGCCTTCCCCAACATCCACTCCATCTGTGATCTGCTGGAGCACGTGAAGAAGCATATCCTGCAGATCCAAAGCTGAGGATCTCTATGACACAAAGCAACAACAGAATATCCATGATAAGCAACTCCCCCGGGGGGGGGGCTCAGTATCGATGGTACAGTGGAAACCAGAGGCCTTGAACCAGATCAACAACTCTTTGCAATGAACACCTACAGGTAGAGATATATGGACAAAAGGATATACTGTGTGACTCACTATGTAACACTGAAGCTTCCATTATGAGATTTTTTTTATTTCTTGCTTTTTAATTTTCTCTTAAATTTTATTTCATTTTATTTTGGCAGGACAGTTGAAAGGGCATATGGCAGATACAAAGAGATGGGGAGATGAGCAGGATTGAGATGTGAGAGTGAAATGCAAAGAATAAACAAAAAGAACGTTAAGACAAACAAAGAAAACCTAAGTGATACAATATCTAGATTTCAAATTCAGAGGATGTTTGGATACACCAAACATTGCAGAAAATAAGAATATTCACTGTGAAGACTGGCTAGCAGATGATATACAGACTGGAATATATACAAACATATATAAAGATAGAGAACAGGACATGAGGTTAGTGGAGACGTGGAATAATCTCACATGTGAGCAGCAGGACGAGGAGGGAGAGGAAGAAGAAATGGAATTGAAAAAGGTGATAGATGCTTGGTATGGAGGCGCATGCCTGTAGTTTCAGCACTCAGGAGGCAAAGGCAGATGGATTACTGAGTTCAAGGCTAGCCTAGTTTACAGACTGAGTTGCAGGACAGTCAGAGCTACATAGAAAAACTCTGCCTCAAAAAAAATGATAGTTGATAGTTGAGAAGCTTTCGGAACTGATGAACTGATGGATGCCAACCTATGGATTTAAGAACTTCCATGAATTCTGAAGACAATGCATGCAAGTAAAACTGTGGTTAAGGCAGAAAGATGACTGAATTGGTAAAACTTTTGCTGTGTAAACATGAAGACCTGGGTTGGGTCCTAGCAGCCATATACAAGCTGGACAATAAAACCTCAGAACCAAGAAGAGGAGGCAGGTACACCAGCACACACATGTGAAATAGAATAAATATGAATATACATGTATGTGTTTGCATACACACACAAACACACACACACACACACACACACACACACACACACACACACACAGACTGATCCAAAAATGGTAGGTTTGGTCATGTGATAGATTGGGTAGATAGATGCTAAAAGTTGATAGCTAGATAAGGTAAGAGAAGTAAAATGATTTTCCTAAATCTGTCATTGATTGGATTAAGTGTAAATAGATTGAATACCTCAAAAAAGCAAGAAAAAGGTCAGGATGGATTTAAATATTTAGAAACACTCAAGGATGACAAGATCAGGTTGACAGTAGAAGATGGAAAAGATATGAATGTACCTCATGATGGTAGGAAAAGAGGGCGGACACTTCATAGAGAAAGCAGCATCAATATAATAACACAGCAACCCAATTTGAATATACCTACTAATATAGCTTCATAATCAAAGAAAAATACTGATACAGGTAAAAGGAAAAAAGAGACAGATTTGCAGTCAGATTGAGTTTAATGTATTGCTTGAAATTCAATAAAACTCACTGTGTCCTTAAAGAGCTAGCTAAAAATTTTAAAATGTTATTGACAGAAGAATTATAGGATAACAATCAGAAAGAATAGAGAAAAATTGAATAATGAAGCTAAACAATTATTTAAATAATATGTATATAGAACACTATACACAATTGCTCCAGAACACTTTCAACTTCAACTTCACACAAAACATTTATCAAAATAGTTCAGCCAGTAGCACATCAACTCAGTCTCTATAATGGAATTAAAAGCATGCAACTGTTATGGAATTACGACAGGACTATTGAATAGATGAGGGGTGGAGGACTGGAATGGAAGAATATGCCTCAGAGTCTAAGAAAAGCAAGAATGAGTCAGAGTAAAGGTTAGTAAGCAGAAATAAATAACTAAAATCACAATTGAAATTAATAAAACAACAATACAAAGGGACAATGAAATAAAAGTTGGGTTTTTTTGAAAAGAAAATAAGGGTAAAAAAACGTATAGCCAAATATACTAAAAGAAAGAGAGAACCAAAATTATTAGAATTAGAGTTCAAAAACCTATGCCCCAAATACAAGGCATCCTCACATATCAAAGAAACTCTACTAAAGTTTAAATCACACATTAAGCCCCACACACTAATAGGGAGAG
This sequence comes from Ondatra zibethicus, assembly GCA_004026605.1. Classification (NCBI taxonomy): domain Eukaryota; kingdom Metazoa; phylum Chordata; class Mammalia; order Rodentia; family Cricetidae; genus Ondatra; species Ondatra zibethicus. The sequence continues at coordinate 169,116 of PVIU01001003.1, read as the reverse complement.
ACCTCAACACCCCACTGTCACCACTGGACAGGTCTGCCAGACAGAAACTTAACAGAGAAATAAGGGAACTAACAGATGTTGTGACTCAAATGGACTTAACAGACATCTATAGAACATTCCATCCTAACATAAAAAAATATACCTTCTTCTCAGCAGCCCATGGAACCTTCTCAAAAACTGGCCACATGCTCAGTGACAAAGCAAACCTCAACAGATACAAAAAAATTGGAACAAACCCATGTATCTTATCAGATCACCGTGACTTAAAGTTAGAATTTAACACCAGCACTAATCTCAGAAAGTCCACAAACTCATGGAAATTAAACAGTGCTCATCTGAACCACCAATGGGTTAAGGAAGAAATAAAGAAATTAAAGACTTCCTAAAATTCAATGAAAATGCACAACATACCCAAACTTAAGGGACACAATGAAAGTGGTTAAGAGGAAAGTTCATAGCACTAAATGCTTACATAAAAAAAAAGCTGGAAAAATCCAACACTAGCAAGTTAACAGAACACCTGAAAGCTCTAAAACAAAAAGAAACAAACTCACCCAGGAGGACTAGATGATAGAAAATAATCAAAGTGACAACTGAAATCAACAAAATAGAAACGAGACAAAGAATCAATGAGACAAAGAGTTGGTTCTTCGAGAAAAGAAAAAAAATAGACAAACCTTTATCCAAACTAACCAAAAGACACAGAGACCATATTCAAATTAACAAAATCAGAAATGAAAATGGAAACAGAACAACAGCCATGGAGGAAATTCAGAGAATCATCAGGTCATACTTCAAAAACCTATACTCCATAGAACTGGAAGACAAAAGAAATGAACAATTTTCTGAATAAATATCATTTATCAAAATTAAATCAAGACCAGATAAGAAAATTAAATAGACCTATAACTGCTAAGGAAATAGAAATAGTCATCAAAATTCTCCCCCCAAAAAAAAGCCCAGGACCAGAGGTCTTAGCACAGAATTCTACAATATTTTCAAAGAACTAACACCAATGCTCAAATTGTTCCACGCAATAGAAACAGAAGGAACGTGGCCAAACTCTTTTTACAGGGTTACAGCTGTATCCTGATACTCAAACCACACAAAGATACTACTAAGAAAGAGAATTACAGACCATTCTCACTCATGAACATTGATGCTAAAATACTCAATAAAATACTGGTAAACCGAATCCAAGAACACATCAGAAAAATCATTCACCATGACCAAGTAGGCTTTATCCCAGAGATGCAGGGCTGGTTCAACATATAAAACTCTAACAATATAATTCACCATATAAACAAACAAATTGAAAGAAAAAAAACACATGATTATCTCATTAAATGCAGACAGGTCATATGGTAGTTCTATTATCAGTTTTTGAGTAACTTATACACTGACTTCCATGTTGACTAAACACATTTATACCCTGCCAGAATGACATAAAGATTCCTCTTTTCTCTCCTCTCTCTCCTCTCTCTCCTCCCTTTTCTCTCTCTCCCTCTCTCTCTCTCTATCTGCCAGGATTTGTAGTCATTTGTTTTCTTGATGATAGCCGTTGTGTCTTGGGTAAATCAGAATCTCAAAGCAGTTTCAGATCCCGTTTCCCTGATGGGTGAGAATACCGAATAATTTGTCAAGTACTTGTTGATATTTGCTTTGTTTTTTTCCTTTTGAGAACACTAGCTCATTTGCACACTATATTCTTCAGTTCTGTCTTTGTTTGGGTGATTTTGTTGTTGTTATTGTCTAGCTTTTGTATTGCTTTGCAGATCTTAAATATTTTTAATTTTTTTGTTTTTGTTTTGTTTTTCAAGACAGGGTTTTTCTGTAACTTTGGAGCCTGTCCTGGAACTAGCTCTTGTAGACCAGGCTGGCCTCGAACTCACAGAAACCCACCTGCATCTGCCTCCCATGTGCCACCACCACCTGGCCCTAATTTATTTAACCTACAAAATATTAGGCATGTCATGTTCAAGCATAACTGATTTCAGTTGATTCTCCTCTGCAGGCTCCTGCCACCTTGCCCCTCCCACAGACTCCTTTCTGCTTCCATGTCTCATGTATCCTTTTGCCCTCCCACAACCATTCCTCGGGTCTCTCTTTTTTTTCCATATTCTTCTATTTTTTTTCCATTCAAAAAAAAATTACATTTCCTCCCCTTCTCCCAATCCCCTCCTGCTCTCCCCCACCTCTCTGCCCCCCCCTGCTTCCTTAAAAGAGGGCATGGTGCCCTGCCCTGTGGGAAGTCCAAGGCCTTCCCCCCTCCATCCCAGCCTAGGAAGGTGTGCATCCAAATAGACTAGGTTCCCAAAAAGATAATACATGCAGAAGAGATAGGTCCTAGTGTCATTGTTGATGATCAAACCGGACTCTCTGAATGTGGCTGCCAATGGGGGCAGACTGAGAAGCCCTCGGGTCTCTTTTTAGCCCCTTTTTTTATCTCCTCTTGTTTATTTTAGGCTTATTCATTTTCATTTCCATTTATGTACACACACCCACAAATTACATTATGCTTAACATTCACAACAGTGTAAAGTAGAATCTCTCACTTTTCATTATCACGCAGACAAACTGAAGTGTAGGAAGGCCAGTCAGTTTACCCAAAGTTATGCTTGTGTTGAGGGGAAGCAGGGATGGGGCTTCCCAGGCAGTGGGAAGGCCAGTCCTAGATGGAAGTTTGTGAATCCCAAAATGAAGTCGAAGTACAGAACAAGTGGAGAGTGTTTGGGAAGATGTACTAGGGCCGCGCTACACAGGATGTTGCCATCTGACCTGGGAAAGTCCTAGCCACCCAGAGGAAGGCGTCCTTCAGCACCCTATCGCAGGCAGGCCAAAACATCCTTTCATTACTGAGTTCCATTGGAGGCTAATCCTGAGGCACACACTGGGACACTTTATGAGCTATGCGACCTAGAGAAAGATAATCTCGGTAGGCCTCAATTTCCTCTTTTTCACAAAATTAAGGACAAAATTGGTTCAGCTGCCTCATCCTGTGACTTTTGATGGTAGAAATTCATTCCCTTTCTGACATCCGGACTATCTGTCTTTAAACAGAGTTCTGGCCGCCTGTTCCTTGAGCTGCCTCACCTGGCTCTCTTGCTCATTGTCAGCACCATCTTCTTGTTTCACTACCAAATGTGAGCATGATATTGACTCTTGTCTTCTTTTTATTCACATAAGATAACATAGGAAATGAGCATCTGTCAACATGAGATGATCGACTTGTCCAATGGAGAGTAATGCTTAGGTAATGAAAATAATAAACTAGTCATATTAAAAAAAGAAGATTGATGTTTATAAATTACTTTTACTCATATCCAACTTAATAATTTATATATTTATGGTATATCATGTAGAGAGTGACTGAGGTTGTTAAATGGAGAAAACATGTTTCATATCAATATTTATAGTATAAATGATGTGAGTAAAGAGGAAGAGAAGAAGTAAAGTGAGGAAAGAGGGAGAAAAAATGAGAACAATGAAGGAACAACAAAGTTTGTGTGCATGTCAGTGTGTGTGTGCATGCATGATTGTGTGTCAGGATTTATACCAATAATTTATCTAGTTTTTCTTTACAAATTTCTTCCTAGCTCAGCTTTTTTAAAAAACAACTAAATTTTGCTTGCAATTAAAGATTCCACAAACAAAAAGATCTTCATTTCAAGAATTCATACTTTCACTCTCACACCCTTCCCATGGAAAACTAGAAAGTGTTGCCCACTTTACCATTACTGTGCTGCAGACTCATTTCTAGACCCTCTTCTAGACCCTGACTCCTGGCCCTGTCCCAATGCTGAGCCCTCCTTGAGGGTGAACTCTCATTCAGGAGAACAATTCTTTGCCATTTCATATTGCTGGGGAGGTGACTGCCTTGAAGCAAAGTGGATCACCTGTACATTCATGTGTTTCAAAGGAAAATGTCTCCTTAGCACGTTTAAGAGAACACTAAGCTATCATTTTTAATGTCTGAACCACACACACACACTCTGGGGTTATTACTGTTATACAAGTCAAATCCATTTGCAGTCCATGGTACTCCATGGAGTAGGAGAGGGGTGAGTGAAGGGGTTGGGATAGGATAGGATAGGATAGAATAGAGGGTTCAAAGATAAATCCTGTGGACTGCCAACATATGTGTCAAAAACATACATTGGAAAAATAAGGCTCTTTAACAAATCCTTGGATATCTTAATGTGGGAAAAGGAAAAAGATCCTATCACTCACCATGTACAAAATGTGGTTAAAATGGTTCAACAATCCTAATGTATAACAATACTTTCAATTTGTTTGAGCAAACTGAGACTTAAGGTATAGTCAAAAGCAAAAGCTTTCTGAGAAGGACTCCCATATCTCAGAAAGTAATTTTAAGATTTAGCAAATGAGACTGTATTTAAAAAGTATATATACAACAAAAGAAACAATTAGCAGAATGAAGAACCTATAGAATGGGAGAAAAATCTTTGCTTGCTATATATCTGACAGAGGAGTAATATCTAGAATGCATAAAGAACTAAAAAAACTAACATATAAGGCAGTTTGACCATTAAAAGGGCAAAAAGAATGATGAGATATTTCTCAGAAGTTGAAGAACAAATGTTCAATAAATATATGAAAAAAGTTTATGCTTAGCCATCAGGGAAATATAAATAAAAACTTCTGTGTGATGTCATCTCATCCAGGTCAGAATGACTGTCATCGAGAAAGTATATGATAGCAAATACATGGAAGGATTTGAGGAAAGGGAAAAATTATGGACTGCTGGTAGAAACATGAACTGTTACAGCCAGTGCAGAAATCACTATGGCTGTTCTGCAAAAATTAAAAGAACTATTATAAGATCTATCCACATGATATCTGTGAATATACCCAAGAAAGTCTAGGCCAACGTACTAGGGTAATCCACTCATCCATGTGTACTGTAGTGCTATTTGCTACATCCAAGTTAAGGAGTCAGAATAAGGGTCCATCAATAAGTAAATAAATAAAATGTGGTATATATAAAGTGGAATTTTATTCAAATATTAAAGGAAGAAAGCTAATAATAATGTGAACCAATTTTAGTAATGTACCATTAGAGGTAACATAATAAAATTTACATTGTAATAGCTATGTGAATGATGCCTCTCAAAATGTTTTATTAGATCTTTACATGTTCACTTAAAGGAAACTCTCTCAGGCATCTCTTTGACATACTACTGTCACTACTGTTGTACTATGAGGCCACTATTAAGTAGACTATGGGTCACTTGCTCACAGGGCTTAGGTACAGTGACAGTGTATCTGATAACCAAGAAAACCCAGTGGCTAGGAGGAAGGTCATGCTTGCAGTGTGACTATGCCAGACAAATGAATGATTTACTCTGGAGCAGTGAGGAATTTACCATACTATGAAGAATGGATGCATAAGAATATTTGTGAGTTATTTGTTTCTAGAAAGTTCTACTTAATGTTTTTGGACCATGGATAGATGAAAATGCAGAAAGCAAAACTAACTTGGAGAAATTTCTTAATCCTTTAACAGAAGACGTCTTTGTATGCCCTTGAAAACACTTAGTGTTACTCTTGAATGGTACAAAATAACTGGGTGACTGTCCAGGCAGCGAGATGTCTCTGTCATTTCTAGAGTTTTGGAAGCTGCTTACAATGTACTTTCTGTTTACTTAGGTAATATTATATCCTTCTAGAGTCTTTGATGGAATTTAAGAATAGATAGATAGTTATAGTTTTCCATTGTTATGTTAAAAGATAAAATAGATCTAAATATTGTAACTGTAATTCTTGCTTGATAACTGTTTTGTTATATGTAATTTTACTATGTTAAAGTGAAAGCCTTTCTTTTTTGTTTAAACAGAAAAGGGGAAATGATGTAGGAGGTTCTTCTGTCTATGTGTTGCTTTCATTTGTTGAATAAAGAAACTGCCTTGGCCTTTTGATAGGGCAGCACTTAGGTGGGCAAAGTAGACAGAACAGAATCCTGGGAAGAAGGGCAGACAGGCAGACACCATGAAGCTCTCCTGCCTGAGACTGACGCTGGTTAGAATCTTTCCCAATAAGCCACGACCTCATGGTGTTATACAGATTGGTAGAAATGGGTTAAATCAAGATGCAAGAGTTAGCCAATAAGAGACTAAAAATAATGGGCCAGGCAGTGATTTATTTGATATAATTTCTGTGTGATTATTTAGGGGGTTAAATTAGCTGGGTGGCCAGGACGAAAAGCAGGCCTGCTCCTTCTGTTACACCTCTCAGCTCTTCTTCTCAGATACCCACATATTTATGGTATCCACACTACCATTTCCCTTTCTCTCCAGTACTGGCTAAGTTTTAATGTAGAGGGACTCAAACCTGAAGGAGAAAAATGTTATAATTTGGGTTTGCAGTATTGGTTGTAGCTATGGAGTCCAGAGCCTTGCACAGACTAGACAAGTGCTATACCACTGAAATATATCCTTGACCTGCTATAGTTCTTAAATCTGCTTTTAATTTTGATTAGTTTCTTATGCAATGGAACATTCATGTAGACCACCTAGAGAAAAAGAATCTGAAACCTACCAGCACGACATGGCTGTGTCTGATAGATGCTAGGCATTACAGATCTTAGTTATTAGCCCAATTCTGCTGTCACATGGCTGTGATAGTGAGCAGGTCACTCACCTCCCTGTGTCTGTCTTTCTTTACTATTGGTATTACGAAGCTCAAAAGAAGTAACGCATTATTAAAACTTTGTACTTGAAGAATTTTAAAATGGAATGCATGCATAAAGCATTGTTGCCTAACCAACATTTATGATGTTGAGTCTTAGAAACTAAACAAATTCTTATGGGTCTTTGTGACCACCCACATTGCCATCTGCAAAAGAAAGGAGAGATCCTTTGTTTTGTTTTATTTTGCTGTTGCAGTCTTTGGCAAGAGTCAAGTTGTCTAGTTGCTACAGCCACAGAAGAAAAACAATGGCAGCAACCTCCATTGGCTAATTTTACATATATAAATTTATTCACATTTTCTGTGCACATTTGGTAGATCCTGTGCACTTGGTTCCCCTCTGCTTACCCCAGATTCTATGCTTGGAATAAAAGATAGCAAGGATTAAATAAAAGGTTCTATAGAGTGGAGCAGAATTTCCCAATAGTAAGGTCAGATATTTAAAATAATCATTCTCCAAGTCTCCATATTTAATTTTGCCAGCCGTGGGTGATGGTATTTTTCCTCATGTTTAGCTTTACTTAGACTCTCTGAAATAATAGATTCAATTGACTGATCTTCTGGGATTGCTAATGATGTAAATTCAAGTGAAACCAGCTTCAGGAAAGAAGGCAGGCAGGAAGGAAAAACTGGAAAGAAGGATGGAATGGAGAGAACAAAAAGAACATATCAACTTAATGGTGAAATTTGGGATTCATTCTGGCATCGGCCTTTTCCTTTTTTTCTAATTAGTTCCCACTAGTAAATTTCAAGCTACCAATGTGACACTAGTGCGTGTGGAGTTGGGAAGAGAAGTACAAAACTGCCAAACAAGTCCTGGTGCACTGTCACCTATAAGGCACGGTGCTTTCTGCCAAAATAAAGTTTAGTAGAACATGGTCTGCTCTCTGCCGACACAGGGTGTGCCATGAGAATGTAAAGAAAGAAGGAGGCATTAGCTATCCTTACAGCACAGCACCCCTTTAGACTTTGGCAGATTCCAGGCAGCCAATTGCTTTCTCTATTTATTACAAGAGATCAAATTTTGAATACAGATTGTCTGGTCCTAAACACAAGCTTCATAAGTTGTTAACTGTTTGATCATGAGTGGGTTTTACCATTCTGTGTCACTCCACAATCTGTAGAAAGGCAACAGTGGCAGCCAGTGTCTCCTAGAGCTTTGCACGGAGCGAGATGAATTCAGACATATCCAGCAGGTAAATCATTCTCCAGTAATATCAATTACTGATCACGCTATCCTTGTGGATATAGTATTCCATGTCCCAGTCATAGTAAAATCATTTTGATTGGTATGTGTTGTCATCTACACTGAAGGAACTGATAGGTTAAATAGTTTGCTCAAAGTCACTTAATGTTTGGAAAGGAGGAGTTAGAGGACTACTTTTTAAAACAAGGCTATGGCAATGTGTAGAGTAGCATGTGGTGGCAAGAGACAGGGCCAAGGGGATGAGTTATACATTATTGCAAGAGTTTATGAAAAACAGGGTTAGGGAGGGGCTGAAAAGCACTGGCTAACTTTGAGAAATATGTACTTAGAAAGTATAATTAGTGGAATCATTCCAGCTAAAGAAAAAAACAGCACAGCATACATAAACCGTTGGTGGTACTCCAGTGAAATTTTACATCAATGTATCTCTGCTTAGCAGTTACAAGAAAGCAGGTGTTCTTTCAGGCAGTGAGAGAAATACAGAGATAGACATAAACTCTTTTTCTCTCGTGTATGTATTTCAACACTTACCATTGGTCTTTTATATGTATTATCTAACTGAAATCCTCACAACCTCACAGTAGTTAAAAAACCTTCTCTACAGTTTACACATGGGAATACCAAAGATCAGAGAGACAGACTAGCTTATTCAAGGTCACACAGAGAATGACAAAAGTCCACCTTTAGTCCTCTTTAATACCTCCCTTGATATACAAATAATCATAAGGTACAGACTAAGTGTCTTAGTTAGGGTTTCTATTGCTGTGATAGTCACCATAATCAAAAGCAACTTAGGAAGCAAAGTAAACTTAGCTTATCCTTCCACATCACAGTTCATCATCAAAGAAAGTCAGGGCAGGAATTCAAACAGGAGGGACTTGTAGGGAGCAGCTAATGCACAGGCCATGGAAGAGTGTTGCTTACTGGTTTGCTCCTCGCTGTTGAAGAATATTTGTTTACACTGTGTGACGATGTGTCACTGTAATTAATTTAATAAAAAGTTGAATGGCCAATAGACAGGAGAGAATAGGTGGGACTTCTGGGAAGAGAGAGGAACTGAGTGAGAATCTTGGCATGTAGGAGGTGCCAGTAAGACACTGAAGAAGTTAGACATATGCTATAGAGAGGAGGTAACTGAACCACGTGGCAGAACTTAGACTAATAAAAACAGGTTAATTTGAGTTATAAGAGCTATCTGGGAAAAAGCCTAAGCTAAGACCAAGCTTTCATAATTAATAGTAAGTCTCTATGTCATCACTTGTGAGCTGACAGACCAAAGGAAAGGCCAACAACACTTGGCGCCCAATGTAGGGTGCCAGATGAAGCATTTATCTAAGTTATTCCTTTATCAATAAAAACTCAGGAGTCAGATATTGGGATAGAAACCTGATAAATCCACACAGTGACAAACAATCAGCTGACCCTGGCTCTCTACCTTCCCAGATTGGAAAGGCTTGTGAATCTTTCTAAGTTCCTCCCTATTCCTTCCTATGTCTCTCTATCCTAATCTGGATAATTAATCCTAATCTGCCAAAAAACTCTGTGGTTAATGATGGGCAGATGAATGTTTACTTTGCCCTTTGTTTCCAGGTTTAACTTTATTGACAGCCTCTGGAGTGTCAGAATGTGGTGAAAATACCTTACAACACCTCACAGCTTGCTGGGTCTATTTTCTTACAATTCCCAGGACCAGCAGCCCAGAGTTGGATCCATCCACAAGGGGCTTGGCCCTCCGCACCAATCACTAGCCAAGAAAATACCTTACAAGGATGCCTATAGCCCTACCTTGTGGAGGCATTTTCTCAATTGATGTTTCCTCCTCTCAGATGACTCTAGATTGTGTCAAATTAACATAAGAACTAGCTGGCGCACTTTGAGACTTTCCCTTCTGGCCTGGACAGTTGCTTAGCTGGATTCTGACATGTCTTTTTCTCGCTTACCTATCATCTCCTCATTACTGATAACCACAACAACATTTTTTAAAATAATAAACACTAGTCATTCTACTGCTAAAAACCTTTCCATGGTTTTTCACTATGCTTAGATACAACCCAAATCCTTTTCTTAGTCATCAAATGTGTGGAATTATCTCTGACCATTGTCTATACCAACTTCTTTCTAGTTAGTTCATGGTCACCACTGTCCAAACTTCACTCTCTTGCTGACCTTAGAATACTATGAGCTCTTTTCTACCTCAGAGCCTTTGAAAATACTGTTTCCTCTATTCATAATGAGCCAAGTTCTTCTATGTGGAAAGACAGGCACATCTGCATACACTTGCATATCTGTGATCTTAAGACCTCTCTTAGTCATATTATAGCTGAAAGGAAAAGAAAGATTAGTAATATTGATCATGACAATATTTAACATTTTGTTTTTTACCATGGATTTATTACATTAGTTTGAATGTTTAAAATATTCTATTTAAACATTGCTGATCTCAATTAAGGAATGTTTTGTTATTTCTTTAGTCTTTTGACTGGACCTGAGTTTTTACCCCTTGTTCCAGCCTCAGGATATTTCCCTTTCTGATATGCTGTGAGCATCATGGGAGAAGAGGCAAGCCCCTCTTCTGTTCACTACTGTACCCACTGTGCAAGCAAAATGATTGGCATGAAAAAAGTAACAAATTTCATTTGTTGAGTAAAATGTGGACTTTTCTACTTTTATTTAAACCCATCATTTCATCTCGTAATATGACAACTCTCTAACTGGATGCTTACTTGTGTTCATAGATGAAGGAAGTTAATTAATGCATAATATAGGCAAGGTTGAAATTTAACTCAAGCCTTTGAGTTTAAAACCAGGTGTTTCCCAAGCCTCTGTTCAGATATAAATTCAGAAAATAAAAAGCCGAACAGATCTTTATCAGGGGTGTTTAAAAAATAGATTCATAGGAGTTAGATCAATTTATTTATAGATTCTAGTCAAATGCATAATATTAATTCCAAGATGGACATCAGATGATGGCAGGGAAATGCAGAGATCAATGAAACTTGATAAGGTTTATTAATTTTCAAATGTGAGGCAATAATACCCACTAAAGTAACTTGTTTTGAGCACTAAATAAAGCAGTGAGCTGCTTAGGGCTACACTGATATGCCAGAAGAACAAAATGCTAGCGATTCATTTTAATAATGATAAACAAGAACTCAGGTGAGAGAGAGCACCCTGGAGGCTGAGTGTCAACTAATTTCTTCCATCTGCTTTCATAGAAAGTGATACTTCTCCATGGTAAGAAGAGAATTGGCTCACTATATCAGTTCCAGGCACATCTTCCTGACAAGTCCATTCAACCCAGTTTTGAAGCTGAGTCTCATGCTCTGAAAACACAGGACATCCTATTTTTCATGTAACACTCTGCCTCTCTGCTTTCAAACGAGGTACTGGCTCTCAAGATCCTCCAAGCAACCCTCCCCAAATGCTGCTTATTTAATTGCCCAGATGGCCTAATGCTTGAGAACCACGGGGAAGAGGCTCCACCTTACACTTAGATTCCATTCAGTGACAGTTGCGTTGCCTATACAATATCTCCACATAGGCAAGAGGAAGAAGAGGCTGTTTTATCTCCTGCCAGTAAAGTCAGAACGAACGTTTCACAGGAAAGAGTATGGTTTCAATAAGCTAGGGCCCCACAAGGAAGCGTCCTGTCTCTTTTCCTTTGCTTTCAGTTATGCCTGCCTGACTCTTATCCCAGGCCAGGGAAAGAATCAAATGCAGTGCAATACTTACTGCTGGGGTCAACTTCATAACCTTGAGCATGATGTGAGTGTCATTCCAGGCACCCAATAAACACATGTTGAGTGACTGGTAAAACATAAATGTATAATAGACAACTTCACAGACATGCTCACAAATTTACGGGCTGGAAAAGCATCTGTCTTTAGATACTTTCTCCCTTGGACTCCCTTTCATGTTCTTTTTCTCCCTGTATGGTCTTGGTTCAATTGTTAGTCCCCCCTAGCATCTTTACATATGCTCCTACATGTGCACACATACACACAAGTATGCATTAGGATAAAATAGACATGGGCGTATATTATATCAGTGAGTTATACTGGAAATAGATCTCAGACTTCTGAGGTACTTTGTTCAGAAATTGCCCACTTGTCCAGAAATGGCAAGCAAAGCTTGACTGATCTCAGTGTTTTAATGTTCTGCATCATTTTAAGGCAAAATTTTACAAGCATACCAAGAAAGAGCAAACTGAAATAGAATGATGTTAAGATGCAGCCCACTCTTTAAATCTAGGCAAAACACATGGAGAAGCAGGTTTGCAGAGCAGAAGGAAAGTGGGAGAGGATGGTTGAATAAATCAATGATGGAATGGGGCAGAAACATCACAGAGACAGTCGGAAAGATAAGATTAACCTAGCCACCTGGCTAAAAGTAGCAAGACAAGCTGGGGAAAGCAGGAATCCAGCATGTTTTGTGTCAAGGTGAATGACTAAATAGCCAAAGGGCTGCAGTAGAGGCATTTAAGACAATGGGTTACATTATCAGATGGGCAGCAGAGATTCTAGTCACTGTGTAAACTGTAGAAGGTCCAGACAGGCAGCAACCTGGATATGTACCAGTGAGTCAGTAACCGTACCCTAAAATTATCAAATCTAGGTATTCTAAATGGGGCTGAGAGAAGATCAAGGCATGTAACAATCTTGTTAAGAAGTACTCTATAGTTGACTATTTGAAAGAATAACCAAAAATTCTTGCCATTTCTTTACACACATCCCTTTGTGGGTAGACTTTACAGCTTCTCCCTTTCAGAAGTAGAATGTATTTGCCATGGTGACTCCAGGATTCACTGCTTGATTTATTTTATTCAATGTTTTAAGAAGATGCCTGAAAATAACTGGATTGTGTGGCTTCTCCCCCTCCTGCTGTTCTGAGAACTACTGCCATGCCTACCGTGTGATTATTCCTAGGCATGCCTGCTTAATGGTGAGGGACATCTGACCACCTACGCCAGCAAAGTTTTGGCCATTGGTAGCAGAATTATTTGCTTCTCAGCGGCTGTCTATATCACATGGCCAAACCTGACTGTGGAGAAGAGGTACACAGCCATTAAGACTCTGAATCGCCAAAATACACAAGCATCTGCTAAATACAAGGCTATTGTTTAATCACTTTAATTTGTGATTGGTTTGTTTTATAGTGCAGCCAAAGACTAAAGAACTGAAATTCAAAGGCAAAGTTTAGTTCTCTGGAAAGAATAATTTAGTAAAGAGAACATCTCTTTTCTTGAAAAATTATGTCTTTAAAATAGATTCTTTTCTCATACAATATTGATTATAGTTTCCCCTCCCTCTACTCTTCCCCGTTCTTCCTCACTTCCTCTTCCCTCCAGATCCTCTCCCTTTCCGTCTCTCATTAGAAAAGAACAGGCTTCCAAGAGACAATAACCAAACATGCCAAAATAAAATAAGATGAAGCCAAAACTATCCTCTCAAAGCTGGACACAACCACCCAACAGAAGGAACCGAGTTCCAAGAGCAGGTACAAGATTCAGAGACCCATTGTTCTCAAAGTCAGGAGTCCCAAACAATTACTAAGCTAATAGCTATAAACCATAAGCAGAGGACGGGATGTAGACCCATGTAGGCCCTGTGATTGCTGCTTCAGTTCCTGTGAGTTCCTATGAACTTGCTCAGTTGATTCAGAGGGCCATGTTCTCCTGGTGTCCTCCAGCCTCTCTAACTCTTACAATTTCTGCCTCATATTTCATGGGATTTCTGAAGGTCTTAGGGAAAATATTTGATGGAGACATCCAATTTCTTTCTCTCCACATAATGTCTGGCTGTGGGTCCCTTAATGAACCTATCTTCTGCCACAGAAAGCCTCTCTGATGATGGCTGGATAAGGCACTGATCTATGAGTATAGCAGAATATCATTAGAGGTCATTTTATTGATTATTTTTAGGGCTATAGTGGTGTAGGAGGTCCTTCTGTTTGTGTGTTGCTTTCATTGGCTAATGAATAAAGAAACTGCCTTGGCCTAGTTGATAGGGCAGAACTTAGGTAGGTGGAGAAAACTGAACTGAATGCTGGGAGGAAGAAGGGTAGAGTCAGAGAAGCCATGCATCTTCCGCCTCAGACGGACCCAGTTAGAATCTTGCCGGTAAGCCACAGCCACGTGGCAATACATAAATTAATAAGAATGGGCTAAATCAAGATGTAAGAGTTAGCCAATAATAAGTTAGAGCTAATGGGCCAGACAGTGCTTAAATTAATACTGGTTCTCTGTGTTTATTTTGGGTGTAAGCTACCCAGGCGGCCGGGAAAAACAAGCAGCCCTCTCCTTACAACAATTGGCAGCCCAACATGGCCAACTAACTCCATGTAAAACCTAAGAGGGTTTAAAAAACTATGCCCATATTCCCAAATATTGTTTATAAATGTTCTTTTAAAATGTTTTATCTTCTTCCTTCCCGATTTTATTTACTGACTACTGTTATGACTCATGTCTATATTTACTTTTTCTTTTTTTTTCTTTTTAGTACTTAAAAAAATACCTATCCAAATTCCCACTCCCTCCTCTCCACCCCTCCTCCCAGTCCTTGCTTTTCCCTCCTCAGACCCTCCTCCCTATCCCTTCAACCCTAGGGGAGTGCCATGCACCCCACCCTGTGGAAAGTCCAAGGCCCTCCCTGCTATATCTAGGTTGAGCAAGGTTTACATCCAAAGAGACTAGGATCCCATGAAGCTGGTATATGCAGTAGAGACACATCCCAGTGTCACTATCAATGAGCCCTCAGTCTGCCCCAGCTGTCAACCCCCTTCAGAGGCTCTTGGTTGTTCCCATGTTCATTCACTCCCAGTCCAGTTGGAGTTGGTGAGTTCCCATTAGTTCAAGCAAACTGTCTCAGCAGATGACCCCCTCATGGTCTTGAATTCCTTGTCCATACTCTCACTCCTTCCACTCTTCAACTGGATCTTGGGAGCTCAGTCTAGTGCGCCAATGTGGGTCATTGCTTCTGTTCCCATCTGTTGATGGACGAAGGTTCTATGGTGATATTTAAGATAATCACCAGTCTGACTACAGGGTAAGGTCAGTTCAGACACCCTCTCCTCTATTGCTTAGGGTCTCAGTTGGGTTCATCTCTGTGGGTTCTTGGGCATTTTTCTAGAGCCAGATTCTTGCTAACTCAATAATGGCTCTCTCAATTAAGATGTCTCTTTCCTTGTTCTCATATCTGTCCTTCCTCTATCTCGACCATCCCATTCCCTCAAGTTCTCCTCAACCCCCCTTTCCCCCCCTACCTCCCACCCCCCTGCTCCCAAATTTTTGTCTGATTCCAATTTCCAGGTGGGTCTATATATGTTTTTCTTTAGGTTCATGTTATTACTTAGTTTCTCTAGGATCCTGAACTATATATATGCTTGTTGCCCTTTGTTTAGGAAGTATATGAGCCGGCACTGAATTTTCATTCAAGAAAAATAAGGGTACTTTGTTTTGAGAAGAAATGTCATGTATGAATTACACAGACTTGTGACCTTTAAGCAGGGTGTGCTCTCTCAAGTTTGATGATAACCTTTAGGTATAATTTCTCTAAACTTTTATCACTATTTAGAAATTGATTTTCAAATTAGGCTTACGTCACAGGCACATACATATTATTAAAAACTTCTCTCACTTGGAGTAGCTGTGTCACTGATTTTGTCAGAGTCTGCATTTGTAATTTAAATATATATTTTTTTGTAAAGAAAAAGAATAAAAAGCATAATCAAGAGATTGTTAAAATTTAAAAAAAATAAATGTTCTTTTACATTTAAAGGGGGATATGATATAGATATGAATAATTTACATTGGTATAGATCTTGGTTTATGGATATAAATTTAAGGTCAATCTTGTTATATATATATTCCTGCTCTTGATTAAGGTATTGTAATTGGATAGCTCATTTTAAAATGTAATGTATAATTAAGAAATATGGGTTAATAGATAATCATCTATAATAGTCAAGTTTGTACTCATATTAGTTAGATTTTCTAGATGTGCAAAGATATATTTCAGATAGATAGGCATTCCTCATATCTTTCAAAGACTACAGAATATGGCATTTAAAATGTTTTAATAACTTAGGACTTTTCATGACAGTGAGACACTTCTGCTCCTGGCAGAACCAAGCTACTTCCTGAGGAAGATGGGTATCAAAGAGGCTCCTTATGGAGTTGCTTAGCCATTTGGTCAAGAAACTGTTCTTGCCTGGACTGTTGTATAAACTGGACATGAAGAACCCAAAGTGAGATGACTGCTAAACTTGCCAAAAGGTGAGATGATCCTTCAGGGTTTCTGATTCATGAAAGAGTCTGTGAGACATTCTGCAGGACACAGAAAAAAATGGTTGAAATGTCTTTGAAATTTCCAGCTTCATGGAAAAGTCTAGTAGATACTATGGGCCTGTAGGCTGAAGATGGATGCCCCAATGGTACAGAAGAACTTTGGGCAAATGTCTAGGCAGTGAGATGTCTCTGTCAATTCTAGAGTTCTGGGAGTTGCTTAAAAGCACTTCCTGTTTACTTATGTAATATTGTATCATTCTGAAGTCTTTGATGGAGTTGAAGAATTTATAGTTATAGTTTTCCTTAGTTATGATAAAAGATAAAGTAGATATCAATATTGTAACTGTAATTCTTGCTTGATAACTATTTTGTTATATGTAATTTTACTATGTTAAAGTTAAAGCCTTCCTTTTTGTTTAAACAGAAAAGGGAAAATGGTGTAGGAGTTACTTCTGTTTGTGTGTTGCTTTCATTGGTTAACAAATAAAGAAACTGCTTTGGCCTATTTGATAGGGCAGAACTTAGGCAGGCAGAAAAAACAGAACTGAATGCTGTGAGGAAGAAGGGCAGAGTCAGAGAAGCCATGCATCCTCTGCCTCAGATGGATGCCGGTTAGAATCTTACTGGTAAGCCACAGCCATGTGGTGATACATAGATTAATAAAAATGGCCTAAATCAAGATGTAAGAGTTAGCCAATAAGAAGGTAATGGGCCAGACAGTGCTTAAATTAATACAGTTTCTTTGTGTTTATTTTGGGTGTATGCTAGTCAGGTGGCTGGGACAAACAAGCGGCCCTCTCCTTACAACACTATAGTGTTTGATTTTACCCTGGGTCTTCGGGCTATGTATTTTGGTAATGAACCAGAATGTCAGCTGTAAAAGTTTAGACTCTTGTGCCAGCTGTCTACCTCCATCAGAAGAACTTCCCTGTTCTGCGTAGCCTCATTAACTATTTTAGATGTTCTGTAAAATTCCTATCTGTTTATTAATGTGTATAGTATAAGTATATGAGCTGTCAATTAACATAATTAAGAGAGGAATAAGAGAATCTGTGATTGCCAGTAGCTGGATAGCAAACAAACTACAGCCAATGATATTTAGATAGTTTATAATTTTATTGTTATTCAGTGAATTCTGAAATTTTGGAAGGAAATTTTAAAAAGTAAACTGAACCATGAATAAGACACTGGGCATTGACCTCTGACCTCCAGATGTATGTACACACATGTGAACATATACAGACAAGTGTGTATACACACATACATACATTACAATGATAAAATGAGCATTGCACTAAAGAATTTGGAGAAGCTAAAGAACAGAGTAGAAAGGAAATATTAATAAGAAAAAAGGGAAATTTGTGAGCTAGATAACACAGCAATAAAAAAGGAAATAGTAGGAAAATAAATTCACAGCTGATAGGGCAAAAACCTACTTGTCACTAACAAAGTTGTATTTACTAACCAAAATGTGAAAACACAAGAAGAGAAGGGATATAAAAGAAATGATTATGAGGAGGGGCCTGGGAAATGGCTCAGAGGGAAAAGGTGCTGTAGTCAAGTGTAAGGGCCTGAATGTCTCAATTTATACCCTGGAATCCATATGATAGAAGGAAAGAACTAACTCCCACAATTTTTGATTCTTTGACAATCAAAAATATGATGGAGGCATGCACACATATAATATATAAATGAAAACATTATAGGAAAAGAAAAAAATTACTGTGAGGAAATGATCATAGATTTGACGGTAAATAAAAATTTCCATGTACTGTTTAGTATTATGCATATATCTTTCAAAAAGTATTAAAATGGACACTGACCTAATAAACACAAGATTCAACTCAAGAAAACAGAGAACTCTCAACAGAAAAATCTCGAATGGTTGAGATACACTTAAAGAATTGTTTAACATCCTTAGCTAACAGGGAAATGCAAATCAAAATGACTCTGAGATATTGTCTTACACTTGCCAGAATGGCTAAGATCAAAAACACAAATGACAGCTTATATTGGAGAGAATGTAGAGTAAGGGGAACACTCCTCCACTGCTGATGGAAGTGCAAACTTCTATAGTCACTTTGAAAATTGGCATTGTGTTTTCTCAGAAAATTGGGGAAAATCTACTTCAAGATCCAGTGATAACACTCTTGGGATGTTCAATAATACCACAAGGACACTTGCTCAGTTATGTTCATAGCAGCATTATTCATAATAGCCAGAACCTGGAAACAACCTAGATGACCCTCAATTGAAAATGGATAAAGAAAATGTGGTACATGGTACATCTACACAATGGAATATTACTCAGAGGGAAAAACAACAACATCATGAAATTTACAGGCTAATGGATGGAACTAGAAAAAAGATCACTCTGAATAAGGTAACCCAGACTCAGAAAGACAAACAGAAGCCTTCATCCAGTAACTGATGGAAACAGATGGAGAGATTCACAGTCAAGCACTGGACTAAGCTCTGGGAGACCAGTTGAAGAGAGTGAGGAGACATTATATGTTCAAGGGGTGTCAAGATCATGACAGGGAAACCCACAGAGACAGCTGACCTGAGCTTATGAGAGCTCACAGACTATGGACCAAAAGCTAGGGAGCCAGCATGGGATGGACCTAGGCCCTCTGCATCTGAATGACAGTTGAATAGATTTGTCTTTTGTGGGGTCCCCAGCAGTTGGACCTAGGACCTGTTCCTGACACATAAGCTTGCTCTTTGGAAACTATTCCCTATGGTGGGATGCCTTGCCCAGACTTGATGCAAGAAGAACGGTCTTGGTCCTGTCTCAACTTGATATGCCATTCTTTGTTGACGCCCATGGGAGATCTTAACCCTTCTGAACAGAGATGAGGAGGAGTGGATGGGGGGTAGTTGAGGGAGGTGGAAGAGGGAATGGAAGAGAGGAGGGAGGGAAAACTGTGGTTGGTATGTAAAATTAACTAAAAAAAATATAAACTATGTTTAAGGAATAGATAGAAGTAGTCAGAGAGATAGCCCCTCCAGAAAGAATCTAGATCTAGATTGTTAGGAAATTCAGTTATATGAGGAATTTCTACCTGTTTGAGTGTAGAAGATGCATGTGTTTTATTAAGCATGACAACATAAAATAA
Organism: Ondatra zibethicus; assembly: GCA_004026605.1. Taxonomy (NCBI): domain Eukaryota; kingdom Metazoa; phylum Chordata; class Mammalia; order Rodentia; family Cricetidae; genus Ondatra; species Ondatra zibethicus. The sequence goes on along the minus strand of PVIU01001003.1, from coordinate 149,798 downwards.
AAGATAACTAAGAAAAAACATCTACTACCTCTTTCTCTTACAATCTTCATTCCTCCTCTTTCTTCTTCATAGATCCCTGAACCTTGAGGGATGGGTTTGATAAAGACAGTTAGGGTTGAGTACTCAGAAGTCTTTTACTCTCTATGTATGTTTTCCAGTTGTGGATCTGCTCGTTAATTACCATGTACTTCAAGAAGAGGCTTCTTTTATGAGGGCTGAGTGATGGTTTTCTCTATGGGCATATCAATTAGGATTCATTTTATTTCTATGTTTCTTTAGTAGACTAATAGTAATAAGTTTTCCCCTAGGCCTGTGACTTATATAATCTCAGATTTTGGGACACTTTAACAGTCAGGTATGGGTTCCATCACATGGAGTGAGCCTTAAATTCATTCAAAAAGTGGTTGTCGACTCCCATAATATTTGTACCACTATTGCATCAATATATCTTGCAGGCAGGTCTCTGCTGTAGGTTATAGGGTGTGTAGCTGGGTGATATTGATGGTTGCTTTTCTCCTCTCATAGTGTGCAAAGTGTCATTCAATATCATGAGCTCTACTCAGTGGGGGTGAAGCTTCAGGAAACCATTGGTCAAAGTTAAATATTGATATCAGTAAAAATATCCAAATGAAATATTAAAAAATTTACAAACAAATTACTGAATGAGATTGATTCTGAAAATGCAAAATGTGTGATGGGGTTAAACCTAATAACATAATCTATAATACCAGCCTACTCAGTGAGAAAACCTGAATAGCTAATACTGCTCTAGTGTCTGGTTTATACCAGATTTCATTCTCAGCAATTCATGTGTATTTACCTGCTTGCTTGTCATGTAGTTAACATGAAAAGATCATTGTTTTCTGTACTTCATAAGGCAAGACTCTGCTGCTCAGAGGGTTTTGGAACTTGTCCAGGATTATACCTATTGAGCAGTAAGGTACTTCCTGAAAGTTAGGAAATACCTGCCATCAGACACTGTCTCCAAAATCATCAAGATACAATACTATTTTCCCATCGCCACAATGGATGCTGATCTACCATTTGATTGTATTCAACAATCAGCCTGAGTTTTCCACCTACCCCATAAAATATAAACAGACAAAAATTTCCTTAAGATGAAGTATAGCTATCTATGTTAAAAGCACACCTCATGCTTAAGGACAAAATCATTAGAAATCAGCTGGTTAAAGTCAAGGTAAAAAAAAAAAGCATGTGATGATCTCAATAGAATAAGAATCATTTGACACAATTAAATACTCCCAATGGCAAAAACTATCAACGAACTATGTATAGAATGAAAGAACATCTGCATAGTGACCGGTGTTTAAAAACCATCACTAATACTGTGTTGAACTGCAAGAAGTTGTTTTTTTTCTCTAAAATTTAGAACATGGTAAGAGTTGTAATTTGGACGTGAAATGTCCTCCATGGACTCATGTGTTTGGACATTTGGTTTCCAACTGGTGATGCTGTTTGGGAAGCCTGTGGAATCCTTAGGAAGTGGAACATCACTGAAGGAGAGTGTCAATGAGATAGGTCTAGAGGTTTTATAGCCAGGCATACTCCACGTTTCCTGTCTGCTTCCTGGATGCAACATGACCAGTTCCCGCCTGCTTCTACCTCCATGCTTCCTTGCCATGGTGAGCTTTATGTCCCTGAACTGTGAACCAAAATAAACCCTTTCTCCCTTAATTCTGCCTGTCAGAATTCTATGGTACTAGAAAAGTCACTTATAATGCAAGGATTACTTATTTCCCCACTTATAATCAAAATAATACTAGAAGTCCAAGGCTGAGGAATTGGACTAAAAGTAGAAATAGAAGCAATTTAAGTTAAAAAGAGGTTAAATTAACTCCCATTTCTAGAAGAAAGGATCTTATATGAAGGAAACCCTACAGATTGTACTGAAATTTGTGAGACCCAATAAGCAAGTTCAGTAAGTTTGCAAGTTACAAAGTCAACACACAGAAATCAACAGTGTTCCTGAGGAAGGTGAACTAACTGAAAAGAAACCCAAGAAATCAACAGTATTGGAAACAATTAGTAAAAATAATATAATACTTAGGAATAAGTAGTGTAGGAGGGTCCTTTTGTATTTGGGTTGCTTTTATTGGTTAATAAAGAAACTGCCTTGGCCTTCTGATAGGGCAGGACTTAGATAGACAGGAGAAAGAGAACAGGATACTGGGAAGGGGACAGAGCCAGAGATAGCCGCCTGCCATGAAGCCCGCCAGGTCACACACACTGAGTCTTTCCCGGTAAGCCACGACTCGTGGTGACACACAGATTATTAGAAATGGGTTAAACAAATATGTGAGAGTTAGCCAATAAGAGGCTAGAGCTAATGGGCCAGGCAGTATTTCAATGAATACAGTTTCCGTGTAATTATTTCGGGTACACACTGGGAGCCGGGTAGCACAAGGAGCCCTGCGCCGGGAACCAGGCACTGGGAACGCAGCCCAAGCCCCTCATTACAACAAATAAGGTTCACCATGAAGTGAAAGACCTCTAAAATGAAAACTATATAACTGATGAGAGAAATTGAAGGGAACAGAAGAAATTAATTAAGATGCATCATATTAATGGATGTGATGAATTAATTAATCAATGTTACTAAAATGTAAGTACTACTCAAAAGAATCTACGGACTCAGCATATTCACAATGTCATCCTTCACATAAATAAGAAAAGGATGCAAAAAAGAACATGGAACCACCAGCCATCCCAAAAGTCCAAAGCAATCATAATAAGGAAAACTAAAACAAAACAAAACCAAAAAACTGGAGTCACCAAACTATTTGACTTTAAAATATATAGCAAAGCAATTACAACCCAAACAGTTTGGTATTTATATAAATTCAGGCATGGGAACCAGTAGAACAGAATAGAGGCTCCAGAAACAAATTCACAAATTTGTAGAGAATCGGCTTTCAACAAAGCCATTAAGAAAACTGGTGGAAGGGTTGCCTCTTCAGAAGGCAGTGCCAAGAAAGCTCAATATATTTTTACAAAATGACAAGACTCAAACCCAACTCTTATAAACTCACTCCCAAAGTATTTAAAGTCCTGAAACAACAGAACCGCTAAATAAAGAGGGAGGAAATAGCGTGTGATATTGGCCTGTGAAAGGCTTCGTCTTGACAAAACTGCAAAACTACAGGCAGCACAAGTTAAAGTGGATAAAGGGACCACACAAAGGTAAAAAGGTTTCTGTGCAATCAAGTTGTTGATCAAGGTCGGTCATCAAACTTGTACTCTATCCATACCACGTATGCTCCACAAATAATTTCAAATGAATAAATCACCCAAATTTGAAATATAAAACATCATTAAATGATACATTTTGATACACACACATATATAAAAATTTTTAAATGTTCAGAATAGTTTTAGGTATAATCACTTGATATTGTATTTGTGGTTATTAAGTGATATTTTTGCTGAGCCAGAAATCTGTATGTGTTACCTACCAGAAGTAAATAAGGTGACAAAATTTAAGTTTTTTTCTTAAATATCAAATGATAATGTTAAAATTGTGTTCAGTAGGGAATGGGGAAATTTTGGGAGTATACCATAATTGGGGAAGGTTACCTTGATTATGCAAGGGATTAGGTCTTCTTCAAGAAAAATAAATGAAAAAATTAATAATAATAATAATAATAATAACAATAATAATAGAACTGGATGATAGCAACTGGGAAACTAGAGAATGAGAAGCAATGGCTGCAGCTGATGCATGAAGAGGCTTGGCCCGCCTGCAGTCAGAAAGGAAAACGGAGGTGGAGAAGAAGCTGTGGACTTCAGAGAAAAGAGAAAGGAAAGGGAAAGTATCTATTTGCATAGAGGAAGGGAAGCCAAAACTACACCTGATATTTGAGTTCTGGGAACTGAGACTAATACACAGCTGAAAATGAGCATAAAAACTGCTATGGGGAAAGAGGAGGCTACGAGATGACGTTTAAGTGATGTACACTCAGGGAAACTAGAAAGACAGAAGACTTTCAGGAAAGAGGTCACTAGGGGTGTGTTGTGATTAGAGAAATGGTATTAGAGAGCAGCTAAGGGATGGCTTGGCCATGGGTAAAATGCCAACGTAAGAGGCTAGGCTGTTGTCGGAACCTGGGGATTATACAGAGATTTGGTGATGTGAACTTTAAAGAACAGTCATGCTTACAATGCCACAAAACTATTAGCAGCGAGGCGCATACCCATGATTCCCCAGCATTCTTCCATTCAATTGCATATCTATGAGCACTCAGTTTTCAAGCTCTCTTATGCTCAGTAACTTTTTAAAAGGAATGAAAACCCTGGTGCTGTGTGGGCCCACAGAGCAGCTACCTGCTTCTCTGTTCACCTTCTGAGCGAACACCACGTGGGGATTTTTTCTAAGGTCTTTGAGGCCCACAGCATTTCAGTTTGCATATTCGGCCTGCAGCCTCGGGTTGCTATGGCGGACTGTAGCACCCGCTTTCCTTCAGCATTTAGCAGAAGTACTTTGACTCCACTTCGTTCCAAGAAATGAGTGACTGGCTCTGAAGTGAGAGGGGCTCAGAGTCCTATCTTGGGAGCAATCTCCCTACAGCTCCCCCTTTCCACACTGCTGCTCTCTGGTGAAACAGCACATGGTGTCTGAAAAGGGGGAGCTAGCGGTTGTGATAGGCATGAAATTGCCGGCTAAGCACTGCTAACTTTGCTTACCGCCTTAAAACAAAACACCTAATTGTTCTCAAATGCCAAAGGCACACCAAGGGGAAGAACACATTGTGCCCCTTGCCACCTCCCCAAACCTACCTCCATCTTTCCTCCGCCATCTCCATGGCAACCTCTAAAACAAGCCATTACAGTCCTGACACGGCAACAGGCTGACACTTTGGGCTGGGATTTAATTTTGAGTTATGACCACGTTAGGAAAACATATGATGTGGCTGTTTGCTTACAGAGAGAGGGGGGATCATAAAACCCTCTGTTTTTATGAGCTGTCGCTTGATTCGTTCCTGGAGCCCCAAGTAGTAAGCTTCTAAATCAATGCATGCAGCTGTTTCAGCTTCTTGGAGCTCAGCAGGTGTATTGCTCAGCTCGGCTGCCATCTCCCTACACTCACATAACATATAATAATGTCTTGCACACACCAGCCATCCATTAGACTAACTGCTGGTCCCTGAGGTCGCCGTTCCTCTTGCCCACAGCATAGCATCCTCCTCCTTTCTTTGCTTCATCTTCATCTTTTTTTGACATTGCGCATGAATTTTTCATCACAGTTTCTGCATGCCTAATTGAATAATCTTTGGCTCATTCAGATAGAGGAGAAAGGGAGAAGGAGGGAAAAAAACCCACCCCAGTATTATTTGTATTTAAAAACTATATATAACAATAGAAGTATTGTGACTGGTGACATCAGTTTTCCTAAGCATTAAAAACCAACATCTGGTGTGACTTAGGTTAATGGAAGGGGAAGGGCTGCAGAGGCCCAGAGACCATGCATTCCCATTTCAACAGGTAACAGAGAAGGCTGAAATGGCTAATAATCTACTGTAGGTGCAGAGATGGCTTGATGGATACTGGATGGGAGCTAGCCTCAGACATAAAATTTTTGCTGGCCCATGACAGCCAACAGAGCATTTATTTTTCCTTAATGCTGACCACTGACTCCTGAGAGCTGCAAGGCTGATACTAGACTACTCCAAAGGACCAAAAAGATGACTTCCCAGGGGAATGCGAAGGTAAGAACCTGACGCCTGAGACCTGGAGGTGGGCTCATGAAGACAGATTTGACAGCAGACCCCCAGACAATGTGCTGCAGCAGAGAGAACGCTGTAGGATCCCAATGTGGTGATGAGCGCTGAGTCTAGGCCACAGGATGAACCCGCTCATTTAGACCTCCGGCTTTTAGTAGACTTGCTGGTTGTAATCAGTAAATACTTGTGCAAGTTCCCCCACAATAGGTAAGAAACTAAGAACACCAGGGCCACTCTCATTTAAAAAAGGAAGAAAGAGTATGCTTTTCTTTACTTTGTATCCGAGACGCTAGTTCAATTCAAGAAACCATTTTATATTGTTCCATCTTCACAAATGTTCTGAAGAACACCTTGAATAAAGCACGTAGCTGTATCTTTCCTGTGTGAGTTGAGCAAAGTCTGTGCTTCTGAGCAAAGTCTGGGGAATTTAGGTTTTTTTTCCACCCATAGCTTCTTTATCTGTTTAATTACAAGACTACCCTTTCAAAAGAAATCATTTGCACACAGCCGCACTAACTCACTGTTCAAGCTCACAAATTCTGGCTGGTGGCTTCAATAGGTGGACTGTCCCCTTAGTTGACATGCCTTTTGCTTTCTATTTATTTGTTAGTTTTCTTGTTGTGCATGCATTTCACTGCAAGACATCTGTTCTTTCTTGAAATTAGGCAACAAATAACGTATGAACAGATCACTAAATGTTCTGAGGCAGTTGGGGGTTTGTGCAAAAACACAGTTCATAAAATACCTATGAAGATCCTGAACCTAGAAATCCAAAGAACTGATGGATCCTAAAGGGAGTTCTTTCTTTCTCTCTGTTTCATGGCCCATAAATGTGAAGGGCCCTAAACAATTGGTGGGGTTTTTTTTTTCTGTGTGCTACTGCCTTATCATAATGTCTTAGTTGGGCAGAGAGGTGGTATCATCACTCTAGTCTCTCCCACCTATCGGCTTCCACCCCAGAGAGAGAAAAGTGTGGAGGAACCAATGTTTTGGGAGCTTGATACATATGTAGTAGTTGGGAACCCATTAAGACTAAAGGGGGTGGGGCCATATGAATTATTACTCTAAAGATCTCAATTGTTAACTTAGCCCGTATGTGAGACCTCTTGGTACCTAGCAATCATCCCAGCACAATATAAATCTATTTGTCATTAAAGAAGTCTCATTCCAAGGAGGAAAATCTCTCTTATTCATTCCAAAGCTGGTGGCAGGTACCAGAAACCTTCAATGACAGGATAGTCCGTGGGTATTTTTACTTTTATTATTTTCTTAAACCAGTTTCCAACAGCTGGTTGCCAGTTGCCCCTGATGTGGACTTAAAAGCAAACCTCCAACAATGTGGCAGCCCGGATCAGGGAAAAAAGGCAGCTCTCATAAATCATGACTACACTGTTCCACAGCTTTAGCACAATGAAGTGCATGTGTATGGGATCAGAGGACGAGCTGGGGTGGCGGAGCTGTGCTCTTTCCCCGTGGACAGAAGCCAGGCCCTGTTTAGATAAAGCTTTTGTCGTCTTCTTGGGCTCCATGCACTGGTCAAACTATGCGTTCAAGACCACACACTCTTGGCACGGCTTCCTGCATCTCTATCCCTGTTCTTTTTAGATAGAACTTAGTTCTGGTCGTTTAAGTTTCAGGAAGGATGACCTTCCAAATTTATGAAACAGACGCATGCAGAGTGTCGTTCCTGGTCTACTGTATCTCACTTCGCCAGAGTCAGTCAGGCACATGGCTCCAGACTCTAGGACAAACAGCAAGGCAGATGGCACCCAACACAGGGACAAAGGGACAATCTCTATAGAAGAATTGGGGAAGACGAGACTGAAGAGGCAAGGATGTAAGGGAAAAAACTAAAAGAAGCAAGCACTCTCCAAATTTGTGAATATTCACTCAGGGCAAAGGAATTACATGGGTACTTACTTGTATAATATTCATAAGGTATCATAAACTATCTAAAATGAAATCAGTCTAAAAGTTCAGAATAAATTACACAAAGATATAGATCTCAGAAATGTAACCCCAAGTTTTTAATAAAAGTGGCCCCATTATAGTTAGGTGAAGAGTCAATGCTGGTTACACAGCCACATGCTAGAACAGTGAGTGGTTCTCAACCTGTGGGTCACAACTCCAAAGACTATCATATATTTACATTACAATTCACAAAGTAGCAAAATTACAGTTATGAAGTAGCAATGAAATAATTTTATGGTTGGAGGGGTCACAGCATTAGACAAATCTGAGAACCACTCTGCCAGAAAAGATAATTAGACCTGCTTGATAAAAGTCCTTCATTAAAACCAGAAAAATGACAGTCAGTTACTAAGTAGTTTTGCCGCTGTGATAAAATGGGGACTAAAACCACCTTGGTGGAAGACAGAATTTATTTGGCTCACATATCTCAATTATATGCTCTGTTGAGAGAAATCAGGGCAGGAGTTCAAGCAGGAGCAAAGGCTGACATCCTGGAGGAACACTACTCAATGGCTTGCTTCCCATGACTTGCTCAGCTCTCTTTCTCCTAAACCAGGGCCACTTGCCCAGAGATGGGTCCACCCACACCAACCATTATGCAAGAAAACACCCCACAGACATGCCTGCAGGCCAAGTGGACAGAAGCAATTCCTTAATGGAGGCTCCCTTCACACAGGTATGTTTAGGTTTGCCTGACATTCACAAAATTAACTGATAGCTATAAGATAATCTTATTCACAAATGCAAATACAAAAATATTTTATTCAACTATTTAATTATTTCATTTAAAATATTTATTTAAAATAATCACAATTAAACCCAATTATATATACCATTTGATAATATGGCATGGGTTTATTCTAGAAATGCAAAAGATGCCTTAACCCTGGAAAGCAAGCAAACAAATGACAGAAGTGTCTGTCCTAGGGACTATCCTCCCCAGCCAGGGGCCTTTGAACTGAATTTACAGTATCAGATGAGACACACATGCTCTTGGGAAGCAAATGTGAAATCCAATTAAAAAATAGATGGTTACCCCCTTAACTAACTTGCCACTGATGCACTGTGTGCTAGTCTTGCTTGAACAGTGAGCATTTCTGAACACACAGCCAATGACTGAGTAAGACTGTAGATAGCAATTCTCCCCTAGCCATCTACCTACTGCCTTCTGACCCTGTGAGGGAGAGACAACAAGGAAGAAACTTTAGCCCAGTTCCAGGGATTTTTCTGTGTCCTCTGACTAAAGCATGTGTTGTTTTAAGCAATAAGCCTTTACCAACTAGTTCTTTGAGCAAACTAAGAGCAGTAGCATGTGTTGTTTTGGAAGTCCCTATGGGTCATCAACTCATAAAAAGTTAGTCCACCACCAGTGTTAAGATTTTAATTTAATAACATATGGATTTTGAGAACAGTTTTATCCACCCAAACAGGGATGTGATTCAAACTCCTTGTCTTTATTTTTTTTTAATCAGCTTGCCTACCAAGTATCAGGTTTCATTACAGATTTTTATACATTATTAATTTTTGTTGAGTCTCCTCAATTCTCTCCTCTCCTCCATCTTCATCACATTCCCTCCAGGATTAGACCTTGACACTTTTGCATTACAGGTATTCTACTACTGCCCCCCAATATGCATTTTTAAATCTTCAATGAAACTCACTGGATCTCATACACACACACACACACACACACACACACACACACACACACACACACACAAAGCAGGAAAATAGAAAGGGAACTAGATTGGTAGACTAAAGGGAGTGGGAGGGAGACAAGAAAGGAAACAGGGTAGGTATGACCAAAATACATATGTCCAAAATATGTATGTATCTTATATGAATATATTATGATGTCACAGTGAATCCACTTTATATATGAATATATGCTGACAAAAATTATTTCAAAAGAAAAAAAACTCAGCAAGAATTGAAGACAGCAGAACAATTAGAATTCTCTCACACTTTGGTGGAAATACCAATTGTTACAAGCACTTTAGAAAGTGTGAGTGTGTATACTAGATTTGGCCATGTGCGTAGTTACTCACCCTGCTATTGTACTATTTTTTTTAAGCATGGAACCCAATATATATCTGCCAAAGATCTATGCTGCAGTGCTCAAACTCCCCATGTGCTCATACACAGCAGAATGAGTAGCGTGTTACCCTCACAGCAAGAGGATGACTGATCTGATGATATCTTTAGCACTACAGATGAACCTACAAAACCAGGGACATGTTGAGAAAAAGAGGCAATGCAGAAATAAGTATATACCATGCTACTTCATTAATATAAATCAAGAAAAAAATGAATCCATTCTGTGAGAAGTCAACACTGGTGTGTAGGGAAATGGGGGCTTTCAGAAGGGCTCACAAAATAACTTCCTGGATGCTGTCAAGACTGTTTTTTTGAGTTTAATATGGGTTCCATATGTTTCCTTATTATGAAAACTCATCACACTTCATGACGTGTATTTTTCTATAGATTTATACTTAAGTGAAGAGTTTAAAATTAAAAATTATATTGAAAAAACCTCAGAAGCTTTAGCACCACATATATAGATGTGGCAACATTTAGATCAGGCAAATTTTATGACAGCCATCCTCACAACGAAAATAATAAAGAAAAAAACCAGGAAAACAGTCAGAACCCAGATTGTTATATGTTTACTTTTGATAAGAAATTATGGAAAACAAATAAATTAAAATGGCACACTGAAAATATTTTTCATTTTATTTATTTATTATTTATTTATTGTTGATTTGTTGCTGAAACTTGATGCTTCATCCATTCTAGGCAAATATTCCACCACTCACATGGCCTCAGCTCTTTGCTGTTTTGTTTTTGGGACAGGGTCTTGCTAGGTTAGTTAGGTAGAACTGGAACTCATTAAGCATCTGAGGCATTGGTTTGCCTGGATCTGGAGTTAACTGAAGTTGTAGGCTGCCTGATGTAGATGAGGGGAACTAAACTCTAATTCTCTGCAAAAGCAATGCCTGTTCTTAAAATGCTGAGTCACACCTTCAGCCTCAAGTAACTTTTCTCTTAATACTTAAAGGAAAATATGCCAATCCCATCCAAACCTACTCAAATAACTGAAGAGGTAGAAACATTTTCAAATTCATTGTATGAGTCCAAGATTACTCAAAGCCAAGTTCATCACAAGTAAAAACAAAGATTAAGTCCTCAAGACAGAAATACAAATATATTTTATAAAATGTAGAGTTGGACACAAAAACACATAGTAATTATACAACAGGACTAAGTGTATTTATCCCTGGTATGTAAGATATTGGTGTATATTTGAAAATCAATGTAGCTTACCATGTTAATAAAGAACAGGAGACACATCATTTCAATAGACAGGGGAAGCAACTGATAAAAATCAGTCTTTATTCATGATAGAAGTTCTCAATACAAAAAGTTAACAGCCTCCACCAGGAGAAAAAAAAATGAAGAAACCTCCCTTTCAGCATCATACTCAACAGCAAATACATGAATGCTTTTCATATAAAACCAGGAGTGTGACAAACCTTCACTCTCACCCTTTCTGTTCAGCATTGGCATCTCTAACTATTGGGATAATAAAGGAAAATAAAATGCATCCATATTAAGAAAGAAGATATTTTTCTGAGGTTGCATGATGGTCTACGTGAGCAAACCTGAGGAAAAAAGAAACTGGGGAAATAAAACTAACAGGTGAATTTAAAGGGCCAGGACATACAAGGACAAGAGGAAAACAAATTATATTCCTAAATACTACACAAAGTAGCTGAAAAATGAAATAAAGAAGCAATTTACCGATGGTGACATCAAAAGAAAAGTATATATGAACAATTTCACAAAAGAAGTACAAGATCTGTAAAAGTACTAATATTTGTTGAGAAAAATGAAAAATTAAGTAAAGTAAATAATTTCACCTTGATGCTTCAAAAACCACCTTAATGTTAAGATGGTAACATTCTTAAACTGTCCTGAGAGTTCATAGAAATTCTTACATGAATACAAGTGATTTTGATGTACTAAAAAGGATAAGCTATTCCTAAATTTTATAAGGGAATGATAAAGACTAAAAAAAAAATCTTTTAAAAAGATGACAGTGTGACTCATATTACCTGTTGTCAATACTTAGAAATCTCTATTAATCAAAATTACAAGTACATATAAAAAGATGGATGCATGAATCAGTAGAACAGAGAAAAGAATCTTAAAGCTGATCCAGATATTTATGATCAATGGTTTTGTTTCTCTCTCTCTCTCCTCTCTCTCTCTTCCTCCACCCCCTCTCTCTCTCATACATGTGTGGTACTAGTGTGTGATATGTGCATGTGTGTGTGTGAATGTGTATGAAAATGGGTAAGCCAATGTATACTTGTAGAGGTCAGAGGAAAATGCTGGCATCCTGTTCCTTCATGTTCCCCATTATTTCTTTGAGATATAGTCTCTCACTAAACCTAAAGTTAACTGTTTCAGCTAAGATATCTGGTCAGCAACCTCAGAGGATCTTCCTATCTCTATCATCCTTCAAAATAGAGAAACTAGGGATTTAAGTACTTGAGTCATGTCATAGAGTAGCAAGCTCATGGGGCCATTTTCCCTGACCTCAATACCTTTTTTCTGTATAAAAGTGCCAAGAAAATTATATGAGAAATAAAAAACTTTTCCTCTAATAATGTAAAATAACCATACATGTTAGTGGAGAAAAGAAGCATACCTTACCACACAATAACTTACTTTATCAATTAGATCATGGGTCTAATTATAAAGCTCAAAACTATGGAACATCTGGAACACAGAGTAAGGTTTGTGACCTTAGGTTAGAAAAAGATTTCTTAAAATTAGAAAACAGCTGTAAAAATGTCTGGAAAAGTCATAAAGAATCATCCTATAGTTTATCAACCTAAAATAACATACAACACACATAACATCCTAGACATGTCACTTAGCATTTTAAGAAATGGTTCTGGTTAGAAAAGGATTACAGATATGCAATATAGACAGATTTAGATGAAAAAGACCTCTGAATGGGTCACAGTATTGGATAAGTGTATATAGGCTTAGGAGAGAGAAGAAAAAGAGTGTAGACAGTTATAATATAGAAGAGTCATGGATTAAAGGAGTAAAGATAATAAATAAATATTAAACTTGAAAAAAATTAATAGAGTAAGAAAAATAAGCCATGTAAAGATGGAACATACACATAGAGTCTGGATTATGTTTATTATTGTGTTTTCTTTGAATTTTTTGACTGCGAATGAGCTAAATACAGAGAGACATTTCATTGTACAGGCTGCTAAGCTAAACCAACTTATATACTTTAAAGGTATCTTGACTTCAAAATTTGGGTCTAAGAATACGTTGCTTTGGAAAAGAGGTTCTGCTTTTGTTTCCACAGAAGATGAGAACCTGTGGATTCCTTCCAGGCTAATGTGGTTTGATGAACCAAGGCTCCCTAAAAGGTCTCCACAGACCCCAAAATTACTTTACCTAACATAGAACAGGAAGCAGTTTGGAAAGAAATATGCCCAAATTCCCAAATATTGTTTATATTTTTTTTACATTTAAAGGTGGATATGCTATAGAGATAAATACTTTGCATTGGTATGGATCTTAGTTTATTGATACAAATTTAAGGTCAATTTTGATATGCATATACTTCTGTTCTTGATTAAGGTATTGTGTTTGTGCAGCTCATTTAAAAGTGTAATGTATAATTAAGAAATGTTACTAGATAGTCATCTATAATAGTCAAGCTTGCAGTCATGTTAGTTAGGTTTTCTAGATATACAGAGATATATGTCAGATGGATAAGTATTCTTCAAATCTTTCAAAGACATAGAGAATACGGCATTTAAAATGTTTTAAGAACTTAGGCTTTTCTTGACAGTGAGACACGTCTGCTCCTGGCAGCACCAGTTACTTCAGAGAAGTTGATGGGCAATGAAAGAACTTGTTATGAAATTTGACTTCAATGTGAAAAGGCCAGCCAGTTAGGCAAGAAGCTGCTTTTGCCTGGACTGCTTGATGTTATACTATATAAACTGGACATGCAGGACCCACAGAAAAATGACTTTAGGCTGAAGTTGCCTAAAGAAGGTGAGACAGTCCTTCAGGGTTCTTGCTTCATGAGAGAGTCTGCCAAACATTCTGCAGGACATAGAAGAAAGTGACTGACAAACTGCCAATAGAGGTAAAACAGCCTTTCAAATTTCCTTCTTCATGGAAAAGTCTGCTGGATACTATGGGCCTATAGGCTAAAAGTGGGTGCCCCAATGTTACAGAAGAACTTTGGGTGACTGTCCAGTCAGCGAGATGTCTCTATCAATTTTAGAGTTTTGGAAGTTGCTTACAATTCACTCTCTGTTTTCTTAAGTAATATTATATTTTTCTGTAGTCTTTGGTGGAGTTGAAGAAAAATAGTTATAAGAGATAAATTAGATATAAAACTTTAGACTCACAAAAATAGGATAGATGATAGAGCATTTTCCTTAATTTGTCAAATGTAAATGGACAAAATATTGTAACTAATTCTTGCTTGGTACATATTTTGCACATATAATTTTATTATGTTAAAGTTAAAAATCTTTCCTTTTATTTGGACAGAGAAGGAGAAATGTTATGGGAAGCTCTTCTTCTGTCTATGTGTTATTTTTATTGGTTAATGAATAAAGCTGCTTTGGCATATGGCAGGGCAGAATATAGCCAGGCTGGAAGATATATACATACACACACAAACACACACACACACACACACACAGAGAGAGAGAGAGAGAGAGAGAGAGAGAGAGAGAGAGAGAGAGAGAGAGAGAAAGCAGAGTCAAGGAGATACCATGTAGCTGCCAGAGGAGAAAGATGCCAGCTGACAGCCAGAAACTTTCCAGTAGACCACAGCCTCATGGTGATTAATAGATCAATAGAAATGGGTTAATTTAAAATGTAACAGCCAGGAATATGCTTAAACTTTTGGCCAAGCAGTGTTGTAATTAATATGGTTTCTGTGTGATCATTTGGGTTTGAGCAGCTGGGAACAAATGAGCAGTCTCTGCCTACAGCCTTGTAGCCATTCCTGAAGCACAATAAGCCTATTCCCACTATGCCACCTTCAGATGTACTGTGCATTATTTCTGGAATTCTGTTTCTTAAATAAATGATTTCTTTTCCCCACTTCTTTGAGGTCTCTGTGTATGTGCCTCCCTTTCCATGAAGGTAACCCCTGAACATGCTACACAAAATGTCTCTAAATACAAATCTTCCAAATATCATGTGTCTTGTTTATCATCTAAACACACACAAAGTATGTCTGTCCATTTAGTATCACTGAGACAAATTCCTAACATAAACAACCCACAGTTTGAATAATTTATTTTGCTTAGTTTTTGAGGTTTTAGTCCGGAATGCTACAAAGTGGGGGTAAGCACTCTCTTCGTGGCAGACAATAATCAGAGGACAGTAGTTACAAAAATCCCAAGGTTACCCTTTCCAAGTGGCCAATTATATCCCATATTCCACATTTCTACCACCTCTCAGTAGTATTTTTATATTTTTATTCTATTAATGAATCAACCTATCCATTACATTAAAGTCCTGATATTTTAATTTCTCTAGAGACTCCCTAAGACACACTCAGAGATGTGTTTTACTAGCCTCCTATGCATTCTCAATGGAACTAAGTTGATAAGCAATGCATCATGGTAGAGGGAAGATGGGAGATAGGAGAGGAATATGGTGAGAGATAGGTAACACTAGGGGCTATTTGAGAGTCGTATGAAAACTTAATACAGATATTTAAAATATACTAAAGAAATCTAAATGGAATCATCAAATCATGGGGAAGACAATGCTCTGACTAGACCTCCCTCACCATCAAGTAAAATCTCCAGTGTCAGAAATGGGTTACATCTAATTGCATTGTTGGCCATAGGGACCCCATAGAACCCCCTGAACAACTCAGGCTAGTGCCAAGGATATTGGTTGCTCTCAAGATGATGGTAATGCCATATTACTGAAGAAAACACCTACATATCTCATTGAAAATTGAGAAGTCAAGTTGGTGCCTACATAGAGCCTTTACCCCCTCCTGAATAGTGTTCATGGTGATGAAAGGTATTCTTCATGCTAGCAAGGAGAAAGATAAATGCCAACTAAGCTATAACACCTTCAGTCTCCAAGG
Organism: Ondatra zibethicus; assembly: GCA_004026605.1. Lineage (NCBI taxonomy): Eukaryota > Metazoa > Chordata > Mammalia > Rodentia > Cricetidae > Ondatra > Ondatra zibethicus. The sequence goes on along the minus strand of PVIU01001003.1, from coordinate 133,919 downwards.
TGACCTGCCAGCATGATATGCTGGTGCAATCGTGGCACAAAAGCTGTGGGAGTAACCAACCACTCCCTGATTAGAATTAAGGCTAACTCCTTGAGACAGAACCCATGCCTGACACTACCTAGGTGGCCAAAAACCTGAGACTAGATAGGCCAGGAACACACTGTTCTGCTAATGTAATAAAGCATTAAAATGATACCTGATAACATTCTGCTACACCCATAGACCAGTATCTTGTTTAGCCATCATCAGAGAAGCTTCCTCCTGTAAGAGATGAGAACAAATACAAAGACCCATAACTGGACAATGTGCCTAGACTGATCTTGAACAGTCAGTTATAAATGGGATGTCTTCATGAAAATCCTCCCCACTGGAGTTTAGGAAATATTTAGGAAAAGGAGACAGAAATGGAGTGACATTTTGTGTTTTAACAAATAAAGCTTGTGTGAAGATCAGAGTGTAGAGCTAAGACACTAGAAGCCAGGCAGTGGTGACACACACCTTTAATCCCAGAACTCAGGAGAAAGAGGCAGATGGATCTCTTTGAGTTCAAGGCCACCCTGGGCTACAAGAGATTGATCCAGTGTAAAAGAGAAACAGAGCTCATACATAGGTGATCCTAGCACATGAGATCACATGCCTTTAATTCCAGCACTAGGGAGATGAAGACAGGAGTGATATGGCTGGGCAGAGAGAGGAATATATGGCTGGAGGAGGTAAGAGCTCATTGCAGTCTGAGTCAGCAGTCTGATGCAGTCAGCTGAGGGCAGTCTGAGAAGGCAGTCTGAGGACAGGATCACCCCTTTGGTCTGAGCACTGTTAGAGGTAAGACTCTAGTGGCTGTCCACTCACCTTCTCAGATCCTTCAGCTTTCATCCCGATAGATGACTCCAAGTTTTTACTATCAAGAACAATTAGAATTTGGACTACATGGAAGACACCAAAGACACAGTGCCTTACAGACACAACAGGACTGATGCATATATGAACTCCCAGAGACTGTGGCAGCATGCATAGGGTCTGTACAGGTCTAAGCCAGATGAGCTCCCAGTATGGAGAAGGGAAGTGAACACAAGCTGTCATCCCTAACCCAGAAGCTTTTTCCAAGTGATAACCTCTTGCAAAGGAAAAATTAGTATTCACCAATGGAGCCTCACTAGGTATAGAAACCACATTTAAAGGAGGCTCCATACCCAGCAGAAGATGGACAACACAGAACAAACTGAATGGCATTGTTGTGTATGGTTTTTCTCTTAATTGGCAATTTTTTTTACCTTATTGCCTTTTGCTTATCTTATTATGGTTTCCAATTTTGTGTTTCCAGTGTGTGTGTGTGTGTGTGTGTGTGTGTGTGTGTGTGTGTGTGTGTGTGTGTGTGTGTGTTGTAGGGAACTCCTTGTTTGTCCTGGCCGCCCAGAACTGAAATAATCGCACAGAATCTGTATCAATTAAAACACTGCTTAGCCCATTAGCTCTAACTTCTTATTGGCTAACTCTTACATATTAATTTAACCCATTTCTATTAATCTGTGTACTGCCACATGGCTGTGGCTTACCTGTTAAAGTTCCGGCATCTGTCTCCAGCGGGACTACATGGTTTCTCTCCGACTCTACCCTCTTTTCTCCCAGCATTCTGTTTAGTTTTCCCCATCTAGCTCTGTTCCCCTATAACTCTGCTGTAGGCCCAAAGCACTTCCTTTATTTATCAATGGTAATCACAGCACACAGAGGGAAATCCCACATTGTGTGTGTGTATGTGTGTATGTATGTGTGTGTGTGTGTGTGTGTGTGTGTATGTGAGAGAGAGAGAGAGACTACATGTGTTTTGTTCCTCATTTTTTTCCTTTGTTTCTTTCTCTGTTTGCTTTGTTTTATTTTAGATGGTTGTTTGTTGGCCTGTTTGTTTTCTAAAGAGAGCAAGAAAGAAGGCATGGATTTGGATAAGTGGAAAGGTGGGGAGGATCTGTGAGGAGATCAAGGAATGGAAACAATCAGAATATATTATGTGAAAATATTTTGAATGAAAAAATAAAGTATAAAAAGATTATCCATTTATCTTGTCAGTCGTCATTTTATTAACTATAAATCGGCCTGCAATTCTTTCACCTACCAAATGGAAATTCACCCCTCTATTGTTTTGCTATCTTTTAAAAAAATTAATGATTATTCTTGTTATTCATTTTTTTCTACTACTGCAAAGACGGTGACTCAACTTTTGATGCTGTGAATTGAGCTCAGGGCCAGGAATCAAACCTACAGCCTTGCTCATGTTAGGCAAGTACCCTACCAGCCTAGCTGTGTCCTTAGCCTCTGAAGGGCAGTGACCAACACAGCCTCAGCATACAACTCCCTCTGTGCCTCCTTCTCATTCCTGTGCATCAGCCTGATCAGCACCTGCTCTAGGCAAGGACTGTGAGAACTTCCTGAGAAGCGGAAGGTCTTAATCATGTCTTATCGAGTTTAGAATATTGTTTTGGGGAAGTTACATCTATGCTCATATCAAGAAAAATGATAGCCATCCATATAAAATGGTGTGTTGATGGAATGACGAAGATTAGGGACTGGGAAATCAAATGAGGAGAAAATAATTACTGGGTGTTGGAAAGTGAAACTTCACAAAGAAATTGGGTTTAAACGGAAAATATGGCTGATGGGAGGAAGTAGAATGGTAATATGAGCAGTGGTAAATATGAAACGCTAAAGTAATGTGGGAGCCATAGTGCTTGAGAGATGGCTTTGTATATGGCCAGCTAGAAAATTAAGCTACAGTACTGAGTATCAGATAAGCAAGTATTTCCTGTGTTTTAAAATGGGTAGAGCTGAAGGGTGCTGAGACTGGTCCCCTGTGTGTATGTGTACTGTTGGTTCAGTGGTGTATATAGATTTTTAGTGAAATACAATATGGAATATATATACTTGCTTATTAATTTATCCTATTATGCCATTCTTTCTAAAAAAGAAAAGAAAGTCTTTAGTTCTATGCTACTGAAAATTTTGGTCAACCTATTTTGCATCATTTGAGAGTCGTCATTATTTCATAAGTAAATGATCATTTACATGAGCTGTGGATTTAGTGACCATTTCCCACACAGGGTACAGGCACTGATGTAGCTGTCATGCAGTGGATTCACAGTTGAGGGGAAACATCATTGGTCACTCCTTCTCACAGGCTTTGTTTGTTCCCTTTTCCGGAATATGAACTAGAATTTGTGTATTTGCTTATTTTTCAGATAGTTAAATTTTTCTTCCAATACATTTTATGAATTTGAGCCATTAATGAGAGTAAAATCAACACGACCTGACTATATAAATTCTGTCTAATAGAGCTCTTTCCATCCAGAAGGCAAGGTGAAAAAAGAGGAATTTGGCTTATTCTGTGGTTTGCCAGTTAGGAAATGAAGATTTTGTTGACATAGGAAAGGGAGGGAAGCCCCAAGCCAAGGCCTCCCTAAGGGAAATATCTTGTTGCTTCCTGGTGTCTGACTTTCTGTAGCCACCAAGTTATCAACACTGGGGCTGTTGTTCATATCTGTTGGTCCATGTGATCCTGGGGTGTGCATGATGTAGGAAAAGGCTAGAAACCATCAGCAGTGGAGGGTGGGCTCTAAGTTCTCTGAATGCTGATGCAGCTAAGTGCCTCTTAGAGTCTCACCTACTTCATTAAAATTCCAGGTAAGAAACCCCTGTGTCCACAGATCAGGCCCCTGCTCTATAACAAACTGATTTCTGTTGTCTCAACAACCAGATTGGGGTGGGGGGGGTGAAGAAGCTGGGACGATAGCTTCAGACTATGACAGGATAACTACCAAAGTGGCCTCAAATTTAACATTTAAATCAAGTTATATTTTTAAGAGAGAGAAACAAAACTAACACTCATCACACTCTGCTCACTCTCTCCTTTTCCTTTCCTTCTTATGTTTCCTCCTGTTCTCTCTCTCTCTCTCTCTCTCTCTCTCTCTCTCCCACTATATCAGCTGATTTTGTACCAATGATTCAGCTAATACAAAACAAGCCTTGGCTCTGAGAGCTGACCTCTGTACTATTTTAGAAAATGGTGAACAGTAGGTAGGGAATGGGAGACAAAGCATACACTCCCAGGACTCTGTTTGCTATGAACTTTGTGGATAAAAGCAGCAAGAACAATGCAAACTCAAGAGATATTTGACCGTGAGGAGCAAAACTTCGGGTATTATAAAATGCACATTGCTTTTCTGACCTTCGGTCTTGCCCACAAAAACAAATCAAAACTTGAATTGTGTTGACAATGGGAGCCCAAAGATCCACCATCATGCCACACTTGACAGCCTCTTTAGGGCTGATCTCTCCTTCTTGTTGTCTTGTATAGATGTACACATAAACATGCCTTCAAAATAAGTACATTTAATGCATGAAATCCAAATTTACACAACCAATATGTTCAACACTGTGACTGACTATGAAAGTGTTTTTGTTTTCCTTAGCAAATTGATTAATGCATTGGAACCATTAATCAACTTATAAGGATCTGATTTGCACATATTTCAAGGATACATGAGCTGTACACAGTGAGGCAAAACTGCAGATATGTTTTCCAAATGTGACTAAATCTAATTTTGATTAGCTGAATCAGATACTAAATTTCCTTGGAGAGTTGGTTATTTGAAAGGGCCCCAAGGTGAATTCTTTGGCAAAACATAAACTCTTTCTGAATGGCGAGAAATTTGTAAGAAATTTGATGACAACTTCTTCTGGCCAGAAAGAAATGCTTGTCAGCTATTTCCAAAGTGGAGCAGAGGCAAAGTTCAGAGAAAATCTCAGGGAGGGTAAAGGAAAGAGCAAGCTATGAGAGGCAATGTGCGGGTCTTCAAATGAGTCTGCATGGATTTTTATAGCCGGCTAGAAGAACATGTGTGTTTTCCAGGCACAAGATCATACATGCGTGTATTTTTTTATTGGGAGAATTTGACAATGAGCTTTCCTCGTGTGTGTATTTGTTTCACTTTAGAAATTTAAAATGCAATATTGATTAAATCTTGAGATAAATTTGCATATGAAGACAGAGCAAATGATGCTTGAAACATTGAAATGAAATGAGGGTGCCCAGAGGGATGGAGATGTGCAGATTGGGATCAAGGGAGGAAAAGGAAACAAAAAACGAGAACAAACAAGGACAGCAAAGGAAGAACCAATAAGAAGGCGGCAGGAAGAAAAGGAAAAAAAGTAGGAATGTGTATCCCAGGAAGGAACCGAGAAGACATTCAAGAAAAGAGTGGTTAGCTAGGCTGACTGTCATGCCCATGTCACCTTAGATCAACCCTCAGAGGTGCTCCATATGCTTAGCAAGAACGAGATTACCCAGGGACCAAGGGAAGAGCAATTTCAGTGTGTCAGGGGATACACATGGAAATAGTTGGCATGTGTCTCAGTCTTCATCTTTTGCAGAGTCTACTGATAACCAACTAGTTAGCTGCGCACGTGCATACTCTCTTGAAGAGATACATACACCTGTGGTTTGTATGTATGCATAAATGGTGTGGGATAATTGTCTGTATTCCGTCAATCATGTTTTAAATAAATGCTGATTGGCCAGGCAGGAAGTATAGGCGGGTCAACCAGACAGGAAGTAGAGGCGGGGCAATGAGAACAGGAGAATGCTGGGAAGGAGAAAGCCCATTCCTCCCACTCCTGCTCAGACCACCAAAGAAGCAGGATGTGACCTGCCCCGCTGAGAAAAGTACTGAGCCATGTGGCTAACATAGATAAGAACAATAGGCTATATAAATTACAAGAGCTAATAAGAAGCCTGAGCTAATGGGCCAATCAGTTTTATAACCTATGTAGACCTTCTGTGTGATTCTTTGGGACCTAATGACTGTGGGACCTGTTGGGAGGACAGAAACCAACCAGGCCCTCATGTTACAGAATGGTGCCCCATGTGGATAACTGCATCCACAGAAAGCCTGAGAAAGCTTGGGAAAGAATAGAGTAAAGCATGTTTTCTTGGTAGCAGCAATTTTTTGGGTCTGCTCTGTTTGCTAGAGGCAAGAAGCGCTCTCATTTAAGAGAGGCTTCCTGACTCAGCTTTAGCTGTAAAACCTTGCAGCTCTTTTAAATAGTGTTGATAAAAAGCTGACTGCATGCTTTTCAGTTTTCAGCCATAGCAGAAAAAATGCTGTGCCGTTTTAAAATGCCGGCTTTCTGGGACATCCTGCCAGAGCAAACTCTGACTCTTTCAGGCCTGACTACAGAGCATTTGAATGTGGTTTGTGAGCAGAATGCTGCAGCTTGCTTGCTGGCAAGGACCTTGAAACACCATAGAGGTGTGGCAATAAACATGGCTCCGGCCAGTACCTCAGCCATGAGGCTGGCTGGAATCTCAGGGAGCTAAGAAATGGGCTGGATCCAGTCGGCAGAGCCATGGCTTTAATCCTCTAAGTATTGCTTGGCAAATTGAAGACTCGTGTAGTCAGAAAAAGAGATATATACAGTAAAGAGAGATTCAAAGACAAAGAAAACCTCTAAATGGTTTACAGTGTGTTAAAAATATATGCAGGCAAATGGTTAAAGTTCTTAAAGTAAAAAAGAAAGAGAGTAGCTGGGTGTGGTGGTACACACCTTTAATCCCAACACTTGGGAGGCAGAGGTAGATTGACTTCTGTGACTTCAAGGTGTAGTATCATACACCTTTAATCCCAAAGCTTGGAAGGCAAAGGCAGACAGATCTCTGTAAGTTCAAGGTGTGGTAGCACACACCTTTAATCCCAGCACTGGGGAGGCAGAGACAGGTGGATCTCTGTGAATTCAGGATAGCCTGGTCTACAGAGGGAATTCCAGGACAAAGATACACAGAGAACCTATCTCAAAATGCCAAAAGTTAAAAGTAAAAATAAAAGAAATAGAGGTTAAAATAAAGCCACATAAAGATGGAAAATACACAGAGAATCTTGATACTGTATGTTATTATGCTCTCTTTGAACTTTTTGAATGTTGAGGAAGGAGCAACAGCTGCTAAAAGATATTTGCTTATAGATGCTGCTGAATTAATCCAAGATAGGTATTTTGAAAATACCTTGACTTCAAAATTGAAGTCAAAAGGTATGTTACTTTGGAGAAGAGATTTTGCTTCTGTTTCCACAGGAAACGAGAGGCTATGGATTCATTCTGAGTTAAGAAAAATCAGGTTTGATCAAGGAAGACCACCTGAGAAATCTCCGGTAAGAACAGATGGCCCGGATGTCTGATTTCTACATCCAGAACAGATTCAAGACTGAAGTCTGAGATGATCAAGACTCACAGGATACTCCAGTCAGGACTTGATCATAATTCTAAATTTTCTTTAGGTCCCCATAAGATTATCAGTGCCCCCAACCATCTGGAAGTAGCCTGGAATACTACGTTCACATTCCCAAAAAATGGACTATGGATATTTTTCTTGGTTTAAAAAAAAAAAAGAGGGAGAAGTGGTGTGGGATAATTGTCTGTATTCTGTCAATCATGTTTTAAATAAATGCTGATTGGCCAGGCAGGAAGTATAGGCAGGCCGACCAGACAGGGGCGATGAGAACAGGAGAATGCTGGGGAGGAGGAAGCCCATTCCTCCCACTCCTGCCCAGACCACCGAAGAAGCAGGATGTGATCTGCCCCACTGAGAAAGGTACTGAGCCATGTGGCTAATATAGATAAGAATAATGGGCTATATAAGTTACAAGAGCTAATAAGAAGCCTGAGCTAATAGGCCAATCAGTTTATAACCTAATATAGACCTCTCTGTGTGATTTCTTTGGGGTTAAATGGCTGTGGGAAACAGGCAGGAAATAAAGCCCAACAAGCAGGCCTTCATGTTACACATAAATGTATGCATTGTAAGAGTATGTTTTTGTTTAAGAGAAAAGCAATATGCCCAGAGATACATGACATGGCAGTGGCAAACATGATCTATCATAAATGTGAATTATTGACTTAATGGTACGTATCAATTTGCCTGCATAGAGATTTTGGCAAGCTAAAATTTAAACTTCTCTCAGAAAATAATCTAAATCTCATGATATTCTGCATGTTGATAACACCATGACTTTTAGATGCTAGTTTTAGATAATACTGGGTTCTAGTCTCTCCCACAGTCTCAACATCCTTGACATTCAGGAGCTCCTAAGCCTATTTTAGCTTCACATATTCATTGGCAGGTCAGTCAAGTATCATTTGCTTAGTCAATAAATATTTACTGAAAGAGAGCATTATTTTAGTGCTCTACCAAATAGCAAGGACAGGCGATTCACATATCCAGGTACACTGATGCGTGAAATGAAGTAACTTCACACTCATCAGACTGAAATCCATGCTGCACAATGGATTAAAAAAGTCTTAGGAAGTGACAACAACAGAAACAGTTGAATGTGATGCAGACTGTAGATGTGGACTACAAATATCTTTATCTTCGGGTAAGAGCACAAAGGTACCTTTGGAATCCCCTCTCTCACTACTGCAGTCTGTCCTTTCTCAAAAAAGTTTAAATACAGCTTTTTTTTTGAAGCTATTTCCCAGCCTTTAACATCCCACCAAGTCCAATATCTAGACAGTAAACACAAAATGCATTGTATAAATGACTGTGTCATGTCATGTTTGCTGGGCATCAGTATGTAGGAGTAGATTCAGATCCTCCTCTGTCAGGAAATGGCATGGACTGCTTACAAGCTTGGCATACACGATGCTTCTGACAGATGGGCAGCAACAGTCTGACTATGGCTGTCCACTCATGCCAAGAGAGTCTCCAGGCACACCTCTGAGAGTGCAGGTATTCCATTTAACTCTGCAAGAGTATCGCCATTAACACAAACAGAACTGACCATCAAAGGTGACACGAAACTGCCTTTTATGGCTTGGGATGTGGAAGAAGTTGATTAACTACTACTTCTGATCTATAAATCACCAATCCCCTACCTCTCAAATGTTTCCTATAAAATATTGACTGTGGGGCTTTGCTATTAAAGAACATCTCATTTTTACAATGCTCTTGTAAATAATAATTAATATAGAACAATGAAAGAAAATCCCCACTGTAAATCATATGAAATCAGGGCACATATTTAACTCCTTTGGCACTCATGCTTATGCCTGTAGGCCTTAATAATCACTTTGCTAAGGCTTTTCATCTAGGAGTGAAAATTCATTTGCATTGCTTTACCAGTAAAGTAGTTATAAATTCATGAAGTGTTCTTCCTTCCCAATTGTCTACCCTTAAGCACTATTCATAATAATTCTAATAAAATAAAAATTATTAAATGTGCAGCATAACTTCAAGTCATAAAATCTCACTAGTCTTTACATCATTTGATCGCCGCGACTATCCATATTTAAAACATTAGAAGAACAGGGTCACTTTCCCAAGATCATCTGCAAACAGAAATAGAGGAGACTGCAGGAGCCGTGGAGTTTGCTCCTTTTCTATGACATCATTACTGTGTTTGAGCGCATTCTTATCACTGAAGGTAAGAGGCAAGGGCCAAGGTACCACTGCGTAGTATTGGCACCTCTGAGGAGACTGTCCGAAGTATAGAATCTTGGCTGGGCAGTGCAAGTACATACCTTTAACTCCAACACCCGGGAGGCAGAGGCAAGCGGATACCTGTGATTCTGAGGCCAGCCTGGACTATACAGCTAGTTCCAGGACTGTGAGGGCTGTTACACAGAGAAACCCTGTCTCAAGAAAAAAAAAGTACAGCATCTCAGGTCCTAGTCTATGATAAGAATCAATGTCTACATAACTAGAACATAATTCATAAAGACATTAGTACTTGAGAGAGGATGAAATTGATTACTTCATCAAACTCTTATTCAGCACTTCTTTGTTAGGCAGCTCTGTAATATTCAATTTAATTTTGATATTTTCAAACTTAAACACTACTAAAACTTTGAGGCACAGGACTGGGACTGTCTACCTTTAACATTTTCATGATTTTCTAATTTCTAGTTTGTGTGTATGGATGACTGCTTTTTGATATTTGCATATGCACCACATGTGTGCACGGTGCTTGTGGAGGTCGCAAGAGGGTATTGGACTCCCTAGAACTAAGTTCAAGGTGATTGTGAACCTCCACGCAAGTGCTGAAATCTGAACATGGGTAAAATGCAAGAGTAGTAAATGCCATTAACCACTGAGCCATCACTCCGGGTTCCACTCCCAATGGGTTTTATTGGTGTCTGTTAAACAGCTAATTTATTTTGAAAAGCACATTTTTAATTTTATTTTCCAGTGTATCTAGATAAGCAAAATCTCCCGCTACCTTCCTTGATTTATGGGTTCACTTCAACTACTACATAAAAGACCATTAGACAGAGGACATAGTTTGTAAGCCTTTGGGACTCAGCCCTGCTTTGTTATAAAGCGAACTGTGTACAAATAATAAAATTAACAAGTGAGTGGATAGAATAGAGGGTTATGCCAGACCCTGGCACCATCCCCCATTCCCCTGTTCAGTTTAGCTTATCTCTTCATTGCTTTCTTTAACAAAAATTCATCTGAATGAATTTCCGAATGATTTCTGCATTTTGGACACAGTTAAACAATCTATTAATTGCTATGCTGCTGATAATTGCTGCTAATCATTTAAATAATGATTTCATTGTGGGATGAACTTTGAACAGAGTAATCAAATGAGATAAAGCTGATAAGTTTCTAAGTTTATCAGAACTGATAAATATGAAGGAGGTGTTACACTAGAAACAGGTAGAATTTAGAAGCTGGATTAAAAGGAGGATTAGAATGGTGAGACTAATCACCTTGAGAGGAATAACTGATAAAGATACCAAGCTTATTATTCCCTGCCAAAAGCTAGGTTTTTCTAAAATGTACTGACTGCCTTTCTAGTCTATCTTTCAGACATAGCTGAACAATCATGTTTCATAATCCAGACATCTGTCTTTTCAAAACTCGTGACCAAATGCAATTTCATAATGTCTTTCTCTCTTTGCTTTGTACTGATGCAAAATCTTGCACTTATTTTTATCATTCCACAGTGTATAGCATACCTCTGCTTTACTCAGATTGCAACTGCCTAACAGCAGAGACTTATGGTTGAAACAGGAGGTCTAGAGGGTCACATGAATTATCAGATACCACCAGCTGACCCCAATCTAGCAACAAGATGGTCTGAGTTTCCAACATACTCGTCAATGACCTCCTCTGTTGAAACACGCAGACATAATCATGGTGTTTCTATGGAAGGCTTTCATTCAGGATAGTCTGCCCTAGCAGGCTGACATTCCCCATCTTAATGAGCCATTAACTGTGGGTCTCCACATTAAAAACTATATGAAAACCCATTTTTCTTCACACCTCTGAAATTATTAAATCAAGACTTCAAGATTTATTGCTAACAATAAACAGTGTTTCGATTATGGCGGCTGTTATTCTGCACTGATGGAGATGTTATCCATCTCTGAGCAGCTTTGATTGATGACATAATAAAATGTTTCATAGCTAGTAGAAGTTGCTGTTTGTAATAAACATGGAAACCCACACAAAAAAAATCAGAAAAATACCTGACATTCAAGCTGTTTTGTGAGGCCTAAAATTAGATATTTCTCTCTGGTGATGACTTTCTGCTTGAGTCGGGGGGAAAGAATCATAAAATGGAAAAATTGCTTGAATTATCAGGTGTTGAACTTGTATTCTGTTGGCCTTCAAAAGAATTAAATTGGCTTATAGATCAAAATGCAGGAAGACTAGGACAATGAAAGGTTACAAAGATTTTTAATGCACCCGCAGATACAACTGATTCTAATATTTAGATATTTGGCAGTAGTTTTTTGGAGAAAAGAAAAAGCAAAGATAAAATCACATCCATTTCATCATCACTTACGATTTCCCCACACAAACTTGACAAGCAACTCTAGTGCTTACTTGTTCCAAAGGATTCAGTCCTGTTTCTAGTTACCAAAGAATTGAACCGTTTACTTTTCTTTGGTTTCCACTGCCTCATCCCCTGCCTCATCTGGTGAGTTTCTATCTGGGGCTGATTCTCCAGGCCACCCAAGAGCTTGTTTGGCACTCACAGGTTACAGCTATCTACCTCACCTAAGTTCAGATATTTTCCCCTAAACACAGCAGTTACATAAGATGGCTGGGAGAAAGCTTCTAGTCGCTGTCCCAGGCTAGGTCCTCACCAGCTTTTCTTCATCAACACCCAGCATTAGAGACCTGCCCCTTTCTCCTTATGGACTTAGATTGTAGCCCCTTGACATACTCTTTCCCCCGATGATCCTCAGTTTGTCCTAATGGTACTATTGAAACTCAAATGAGTTTCTTTTCTTCTTCCAGGAAGACTTAAGTTCATGTGCACTTACTCCCTTTCCAAGATTGAGCACTGTGGACGTGAAGATACTGTGCGAGGCCAAGGCTTAAGACTAAAGGATCATTTAAATCGTATTACATGATCTCAAGTGTTTAGTAGACTCAGGTCCATTCATTTACATGACAGATATTTAAGAAAGCCTAAAATGCATCCCTTGAGCATCCTGGGAAATAACGGTGAAGAAATCTGGCCAACTTCCACTGATCACACGGTTTACATTTTAATGGAAAGGATGAATGATAAACACTAAGATATTTAAAAGCAAGAGATAAAAATAAAGCAATGAGTTAGAGGGGGAGAGGTTGTTTTAGAGAGAGAGGCCACATGAGTGACACCTTAACACTGAATGAAGGGAGTAAGCATGGAATCTGAGCAGAAAAGAGGATATAAAAACAACACACTGTAAAGTCAGGCCACCAGAGCAGGACTAGCAAGCATAGGGAAGTGCAAGAAGCCCAGAGCACTGGGAGAGGAATTGACTAAGTGGGAGGGTGGGGATAGGGTGCTAAGGTGAGAAAGAGAGCAAGAATATAAAAGAAATGTAGTCTCAAAGGCAATACATAAACTCTGGGTTAAAGTCCAGAAGACTGGGAGGTCATCACTAGGTCTCAAGAAAAAATAAACTGACTTGATCTGGTTTGCTTTGCCAGAATGACTGGCTGCAAGCTTGTAAGCCTGAGTGTGGTATTTGGGTAGAGAATGTGCTAAATATAAAACTGGTAAGAAGAGATACTACACCTGATCATAGCCAAAAGGCTGAGGAATGATGGAGGGGGCACTCACCATATCGGGCATCAGGGTGGAAATAACGACATCAGTAGAACTGGTTGAAAAATAAAGAATTGTTGTTGACAATGGGCTGAACACAGTAGAGGGTACCACGGATGACAAGACCAAGTTTGTCATGGTGATAAAAACAAACCTTTCTCTGGGGCCTGCTGCCTACCCTTTCACTATTACTGAGGTTTAAGTAGAGTCCATTTATTTGGCATGACTTTTTAAAACACATGGTTAATTACTATATGCTAATTAATATGCTTCTTAATTACAATTAAGGTGAAGTAAATAAACATAACATTGTCCCTTTATACAATTCACACTAATCTCTATAAACATAAATGCCCAGAGATACTCAGCAATTTTACAGTCAGACATCTCTATTTTGAAAGCAAAAGCTATTGATTAAACTGGAGAACTAGCTATATAGTCTATGCACTTCTAATGAGTCACAAAAACAACTAGAGGAGAGAAAAACAGATGCATGTGAAAAAAATGGGAAGTAGATGGTGGGGAAAAGAGCAAACTGAGCAATAACTACCATTTTGAAGTATACAAACGTTCATACTGGAGAAGATAGCAATGCGTTGTTTTCTGACCACAGACTAAAGAGCCACCTGTGGCCTCAGATAAAGTCCTAAACAGAAGAATGAGTAGCATAGGGTCGCAAAGCAACAGCATGCCTGCAAAGAACCAATGAGGACACCTTAGAAGTGAGAAGGAGGCCTGGAGACTGTGAGGAGATGAGTCTAGGAGAAGGAGCAAAAGCCCAAGCCTGGGTCACATAAAGCTTCAGATAGCCAGGGAAAGGGAATTTCATTGAATTTCATGTGAGATGATAAATGACTGAAGGGCTTTAAACATTTGTTTATTTTGATTGAGGTAAAATTTGCTAGTGCACAAAATGCACAAATTTTGGTTTCATTTTAGTGAGCTGAAACAAATGTGTAAACCGTAAATATCAACACAGCTTTCCTGACCCCTACACTTTACCCCCACTTATGTTGAACAGGCAGACATTGCCGTGATTTTTATCACTGTAGATTTTCAACTGTTCCTGGGCTTAACATGAATGCATGCTGTTTTGCCTTATGCTATACTCTACTGGCTTCTTTGATATAATGTTTTTGAGATTCACCCACAGTGCTTTCTGCACAAAACAGCTCATTCTTTTTACTGTTGAGTAATATTCTGTTTCATGTCTCTACAATAACATAACTGGATATATCCACTCACCAATCAGACTCTTAGGTGATTGTCTGTTTTTATCCACTGTGAATAAAGCTTCTACCAGCATCCCAGCACAGGCATTTTTCTGTTCGTATGCCTGCATTTCTTGAGGGGAAATGCCTAAGAATGTAATTAGTGGGTTATAGGGAAGGTTTAAATTTATGATAATTCAAATAGCGGCCCTTTTCTGTTTCTGCCAGCAGTATATGCAAGTTGAGCTGCTGGACATTGCAGATGACATCACGGAATGTGCCTGTCACCTGCCTCAGTCTCCTGCTTTCCTTTCCATCAGTCATAATGTGTTCACCTGGATCCACCTCAGAGGGAAAAGAGAGGAAAGTGTAGACAGGACTGTAGCATCTTCATAATTGATCATGGTAAAACTATACATGAACTGAAATGTGATGTCTTTTTCAACTTCTCTACTGTGGATTTCCATCCAACCAACTGCCCCAGACCCCGAGGCAAATGGAAACTTCCTTTATCTCATTCACAAGCAAAACAATTGTTTTTCTTTTCCAGTGTGAACATTTGTATACTTCAAAATGGTTATTGCTCAATTTGCTCTTTTTCCACATCATCTAATTCTTGGGGGGGGGGTGTTATTTTTTTTTCGAAGAATAATACTGGTTGGGCGGTGGTGGTACACATCTTTAATTCCAGCACTCGGGAGGCAGAGGCAGGTGGATCTCTGCAAGTTTGAGGTTCGAGACCAGCCTGGTCTACAGGAGCTAGTTCCAGGACAGGCACCAAAGTTACACAGGGAAACTATGTCTCGAAGAAATAAAACTATAAACAAAACAAAAACCTGAAGACTTGATTTTATTTTTTAATTTCATTTTACATTACATCCACAATTCTTCTCTGCCTTTCCCCAGCCCAGCCCCCATCCACTTCTCCAAATGGGTAAGGGATCTCATGGCCAGTCAACAAAGTCTGGCACATTAAGTTGGAGCAAGACCAAGCCCCTCCCCACTGTATCAAGGCTGAGCATGGCATCCCACCATAGGGAATGGACTCCAACAAGCTAGCTCATGTACTAGAGATCAATCCTGACCCTACGGCCAGGGTCCTCTCAGATAGTCCAAGCTTCACCACTCTCTGTGGAGGGCCTAGTTTGGTCACATGGAGGCTCCACAGCTGTTGGTCTATAGTTCATGAGTTTCCATGAACTTGGTTCAGCTGTCTCTGTAGATTTCTCTGTCATGATCTTGACCTCACTTGCTCATATATTCCCTTTCCCTCTCTTTGATTGGATCCCCAGAGCTCCATCTGATACTTGGTTGTGGATCTCTATCTGATTCTGTCAGTTGTTGGATAAAAGCTCTATGATGATAGTTGGGTTATTCACCAGTCTGATTACAGAGGAAGGCCAGTGTGGGCTCCTTCTCCATTATTACTAGGAATCTTAGATGGGTTCATCCTTGTGGATTCTTGGGAATTTCCCTAGCACCACATTTCTCCCTAACCCCATAGTGGCTCTCTTTATCAAGATCTCTCTTTCATTGCCCTCCCATTCTGTCAATCTCCTCCCTCGACCATCCCATTCCCTCACATTCTCATCTCCCATATCCTTCCCTTTACCTTCTGCCTCGGCCCCAGTTTTACCCAGGAGATCTCATCTAATTCCCCTTCCCTGGGAGATCCATATGTCCCTCTTATTGTCTTCCTTGTTACCTGGCTTCTCTGGAACTGTGGATTGTAATCTGCTTATTCTTTGTTTAACATCTAATATCCACTTAGAAGTGGGTACATACCATGTTTGTCTTTCTGAGTCTGGGTAACCTCACTCAGGATTTTTTTTTCGAGTTCTATCCATTTCCCTACAAATTTCATGATGTCCTTGTTTTTTTACTGCTGAGTAATGCTTTATTGTGTAAATGTACCACATTTTCTTTATCCATTCTTTGGTTGAGGGGCATCTAACTTGTTTCCAGGTTCTGGGTATTATGAATAATGCTGATATGAATATTGTTGAGCAAGTCTCCTTGTGGTATGATTGAGTATCCTTTGGGTATATGCCAAGGAGAGGTATCGCTGGGTCTTGATGTAAATTGATTCACCATTTTCTGAGAAACCGCCATACTGTTTGCCAAAGTGGATGTACAAGTTTGCACTTCCACCTGCAGTGGAGGAATGTTCCCCTTACTCCACATCGTCTCCAACAAAAGCTGTCCTTAGTACTTTTGATCTTAGTCATTCTGACAGATACAAGTTGGTATCTAGAATTGTTTTGATTTATATTTCCCTGATGATTAAGAATGTTGAGCAATTCCTTAAATGTCTTTCCAGCCTCTTGAGATACTTCTACTGAGAATTCTGTTTAGCTCTGTACCCCATTTTTAATTGTATTATTTTAGTTTTTGATGTTTAGTTTCTTAAATTCATTATATATTTTGGAGATCAACCCTCTGTCAAATGTAGAGTTGGTGAAGCTCTTTTCCCATTCTGTAGGCTGATGTTTTGTCTTATTTACCTTGTCCTTTGCCTTATAGAAGCTTTTCAGTTTCCAGAAGTCCCATTTATTGATTATTGTTCTCAGTGTCTATGCTACTGGTGTTATATTTAGGAAGTGGTCTCCTGTGCCAGTACATTCAAGGCTACTTCCCACTTTCTTTTCTATCAGGTTCATTGCAATTGGATTTATGTTGAGGTCATTGATCCATTTGGACTTGAGTTTTGTGCATGGAGATAGATATGGACTTACTGGAAATCTTCTGCATGTTGACATCTGGTTATGCCAGCAGCATTTGTTGAAGATGCTTTCCTTTTTCCATTGTACCATTTTGGCGTCTTTGTCAAAAATCAGGTGTTCATAGGTGTGTGAATTAATGTTAGGGCCTTTGATTTGATCCCATTGGTCCATCTGTTTGTATGCCAATACCAAGTTGTTTTTACTACTATAGGTCTATAGTAGAGTTTGGAGTCAAGGATGGTGATGCCTCTGGAAGTTCTTTTATTGAACAGGATAATTTTAGGTTTTTTGTTTTGGAGTTTTTTTGTTTTTCCATATGAATTTAAGTATTGTTCTTTCAAGATCTGTGAAGAATTGTGTTGGGATTTTGATGGGGATTGCATTGAATTTGTAGATCGCTTTTGGTAAAATCCTCATTTTTTAAAATGCTGATCTTACCTATCCATGAGCATGGGAGATCTTTCCACTTTCTGATATCTTCTTCAATTTCTTTCTTTAGAAACTTAAGGTTCTTGTCATACAGGCCTTTCACTTGTTTAGTTAAAGTTGCCCCGAGATATTTTATATTTATGGCTATTATAAAGGGTGATTATTTTATTGGCCCATTTATATTTTGCATATTAGGAGAACTACTGATTTTTTGAGTTAATCTTGTACATTGCCACATTACTGAAAGTGTTTATCAGTTGTAGGAGTTCCAGGTAGAGTTCTTGGGGTCACTTATGTATACTATCCTATCATCTGTGGATAGCAATAGTTTGACTTTTTCCTTTCCAATTTGTATCCCTTTGATCTCTTTTTGTTGTCTTATTGCTCTAGCTAGAACTTCAATATATTGAATAGATATGAACAGAGTAGACAGCCTTGTCTTGTTCATGATTTTAGTGGAATCCCTTTGAATTTCCCTCCGTTTAATTTGATGTTGGCTGTTGGTTTGCTGTAAATTGCTTTTATTATGTTTAGAGATGTTCCTTGTATCCCTAATCTCTCCAAGACCTTTATCAAGAAGGAGTGTTGGATTTTGTTGAAGGCTTTTTTTAGCATCTAATGAGATGATTATGTGGTTTTTTTCTTTCAGTTTGTTTATATGGTGGATTACTTTGACAGATTTCCATATGTTGAACTAACCCTGTATCTCTGGTATGAAGCCTACTTGGTCATTGTAGATAGTATTTTTATTGAAACACAGTTATCCTTTTGTTTTTTAATTTTTGTATTGTTTTTTTATTGAGCTATATATTTTTCTCTGTTCTACTCCGTTCCCCTCTTCCCTTCTACCCTCTCCCAAGGTCCCCATGGTCCCAATTTACTCAGGAGATCTTGTCTCTTTCTACTTCCCATGTAGATTAAATCTATATATGTCTCTCTTAGGGTCTTCTTTGTCATCTAGGCTCTCTGGGGTTGTGAATGGTAGGCTGGTTTTTCTTTGCTTTATGTCTAAAATCCACTTATGAGTGAGTACATATTATATTTGTCTTTCTGGGTCTGGGTTACCTCACTCATTATGTTTTTTTCTAGATCCATCCATTTGCCTGCAAATTTCAAGATGTCATTATTTTTTTTTATTGTTGTGTAGTACTCCATTGTGTAAATATACCACATTTTCTTTATCCATTCTTTGGTCTAGGTTGTTTCCAGGTTCTGGCTATGATAAATGCTGCTATGAACATAGTTGAGCACATGTCCTTGTGGAATGGTTGAGCATCCTTTGGGTAGAAACCCAAAAGTGGTATTGCTTGGTCTTTAGGTAGGTTGTTTACTAATTTACTGAGAAATCACCATACTGATTTCCAAAGCAGCTGTACAAGTTTGTTCTCCCACCAGCAATGCAGAAGTGTTCCCTTTACCTCACATCCTCTCCAGCATAAGCTGTCATCGGTGTTTTTGATCTTGACCATTCTGACAGGTGTAAGATGGAATCTCAGAGTTGTTTGGATTTGCATTTTTCTGATGGCTAAGGATGTTGAGCACTTCCTTAAGTGTCTTTCAGCCATTTTAGATTGGTGGATGACATTTTTGATGTGTTCTTAGATTTTCTTTGCCAGTATTTAATGAATATTTTTACATCATTGTTCATAAGGGACATTGTTGCATCTTTGTGTGTAGTTTGGGTATTGGGAAACTGTAGCCTCGTAAAAGGAGATTAGCAATGTTCCTTCTGTTTCTATTGTATGGAACAATTTGAGGAGTACTGGAGTTAGCTCTTCTTCGAAATTCTGGTAGAATTCTGTGTTGAAGTTCCTGAGATTCTTTTGGCTGGGAAACTTTTAATGACTATTTCTATTTTCTTAGTGGTTATAAGTCTAATTAAATTGTTCATCTGGGCTTTACCTAATTTTGGTTTATGGAACCTATTAAGAAAGTTGTCCATTTCTTTTAAATTTTCCAATGTTGTGGAGTACAAGGTACTTGAAGTATGACCTGATGATTCTCTGGATTTCCTTATTGTCTGTTGTTATGTCCCCATTTTCAATTCAGATTTTGTTAATTTGGATATTCTCTCTCTCTGCCTTTTGGTAAGTTTGGATAAAGGTTTGTCTACCTTGTTGCTTTTCTGGAAGAACCAACTCTTTGTTTCATTGATTCTTTGTATTGATCTCTTTGTTTCTATTTTATTGATTTCCGTCCTCACCTCCTGGGTGAGTTTGGTTCTTTTTGTTCTAGAGCATTCAGGTGTTCTGTTAATTTGCTAGTGTGAGATTTCTTCAACTTCTTTATATAGGCATTTAGTGCTATAAACTTTCCTCTTACTATAGCTTTTATAGTGTCCCATAAGTTTGGGTACATTGTACCTTCATTTTCCTTGGATTCTAGGAAATCTTTGATTTCTTTCTTTATTTCTTCCATGACCCATGGGTGGTTCAGTTGAGCATTGTTCAGTTTCCATAAGTTTGTATGCTTTCTGGAATTTGAATTGTTGTTCAGTTCTAACATTAGCCATGGTGATCCAATAAGATACAAGGGATTGTTCCAATTTTTTTGTATCTGTTGAGGCTTGCTTTGCTATCAGTGGTCAATTTTAGAGAAGGCTCCATGAAGTGTTGAGAAGAAGGTATATTTTTTGTCTTTGGGTAGAATGTTCTATAGATGTCTATTAATCCCATTTGAGTCATAACTTCTAATAGTTCCTTTGTTTCTCTGTTAATTTTCTATCTGACAGACCTTTTCATTGGTGAGAGTGGGGTGTTTAAATCTCCCATTATTAGTGTGTGGTATGTGATATGCAATTTAAGCTTTAGTAATGTTTCTTTTACAAATGTGGGCACCCTTATATTTGGGGCATAAATGTTCAGGATTGAGAATTTCATCTTGATGGATTTTTCCTGTGCTGAATATAAAATGTCCTCCTTCATTTCTTTTGATTACCTTTAGTTTGAAGTCTAATTTGTTCAATATTAGGATAGCTACACCAACTTGCTTCTTAGGTCCATTTGATAGAAAATTTTTTCCCAACCCTTTACTCTGAGGAAATGTCTGTCTTTGAAGTTGATGTGTGTTTCTTGTGTGCAGCAGAAGAATGGATCCTATTTTCATATTTATTCTGTTAGCCTGTGTCTTTTTATAGGCGAGTTGAGTCCATTGATATTAAGGGATATTAGTGAGCAACGATTGTTGATTCTGTTACTTTTGGTGGTAGTGTGTGTGTGTGTTTCCCTTTTTCAGGATTTTCTGGTGTGGGATTATCTATTGCCTGTGTTTTTGTGGGTGCAGCTAACTTCTTTGGGTTGGAGTTTTCCTTCTATTGTTTTCTGTAGGGCTGGATTTGTGGATAGGCATTGTTTAAATCTGGTTTTGTCACAGAATAACTTTTTTCTTTATCTATGGTGATAGAAATTTTTGCTGGGTATGGTAGTCTGAGTTGGCATCCATGATTTCTTAGTGCCTATATAGCATCTGTCCAGGACCTTCTAGCTATCAGAGACTCCATTGAGAAGTCGGGTGTTACTCTGATGGGTCGACCTTTATATGTTTCTTGACCTTTTTCCTTTGCAGCTCTTAATATTCTTTCTTTATTCTGTATATTTTGTGTTTTGATTATTATGTGTCTTTGGAACTGTTTTGTGGGATCCAGCCTATTTGGTGTTCTGTAAGCTTCTTATATCTTCATATGCATTTCCTTCTTTGTGAAAGTCTTCAATGATTTTGTTAAGTATATTTTCTGTGCCTTCTTGTAGCTCTCTTATTCTTAGGTTTGCTCTTTTCATGCTGTGCCAGATTTCCTGGACATTTTGTGTTATGTCTTTGTTGGCTTTATGTTTTCTTTGACTGATGAATCTATTTCCTCTGTCATATCTTCAACACCTGAGGTTCTCTCTTCCATCTCTTGCATTCTGTTGGTTATGCTTACATCTGTAGTTCCTGTTCATTTATCCAGACTTTTCATTTCCAGGATTCCCTTGGTTTGTGTTTTCTTTATTGTCTCTGTTTCAATTTTCAAGTCTTGGACTGTTTCCTTTACCTGTTTGATTGCCTTTTCTTGGCTTTCTTTAAGAGATTTATTGATTTCTTCCATTTTTTTGTCTTTTCCTCCATTCTTTAAGGGAATTTTTTTATTCCCTCTTTAAGTGTCTCTATCATCTTCATGAAGTTACTTTTAAGGTCACTTTCTTCTGCTTTTCCTGGATTGGGATGTTTAGGTTTTCCTGTTGTGGGACTATAGGTTCTGGTGGTTCCATATTGGTTTTTAAGTTGTTGAATGTATTCTTGCATTGGCATCTCTTCCTCTAACTGATGCAGGCAGTGTCTCTGTCTCTTCGTCTGATCATTGCTATCAGTGTCTGTGTCTCAGGGAGCCACTGAGGTCTTGGGAGATGTTTGAGTTTGCGGTGGAATGGGTCCTATGGAGGGGTGCTGGAGCAGCCTGCCTGTAGCTGCCTGGCAACTGAGGTGAGTGGGGGAGGGACTTAGGGTTTTGCCACAGGGACTAGGGCTTAGAGACTGGGCTGTCCAGCTGAGAGGATGGACACTCACCTCTTGGTCAGCTCTGTGCAGTCACAAGTCTGCATCTCAGGGAGCTGCTGAGGAACTAGGTGAAGTGGGGGAGGAAGGGTGGTTTTGAGAGTAAAGTAGGTCTTGTAGATTGCAGGGTCTGATGGGGAGTGCTGGGGCAACCTGTCTGCAGAAGACTTGCCCATGCTGCTGAGGTGGGTAGGGGAGGGGCTGGAGGTTTTGCCCCAGCACCTCTCAGGTTGTTTTTATTTTTTCATATGTGTTTGTTTTTAATTCCTCTAATCATTTTTTTTGCTACGGGCTACTATACTAACATCAAACATTTTGATTATAGATGACATACTTTGGAAATTTTTATTAATTATCTTTTCTTTTTTAATTTTACTGAACACTTTTATCTCAGTTCATAGTGGCAATTGTTCTTGACAAAATGAGGGTAAACCTAGTTTAGGGCCTACACTCACACACTTACACAAATAGACAAGCTACACAGGAAAATGCAAAACCCAATTTAATCCCAGTAAACTGAGAGTCACAGTCTTTCATGATCCCCACCCCACAGACTGGAAGACAAAAGCTTTGAGCTAATAAGCACTGTGCACAAAATCCAAGACTGGGTGAGGATAGAGACAGGATCAAAACCTTCAGTCTGACCCTGGAGCTGATACAGGGCCACACCGTCACTCTCTTCATCCACCCAGTGAAGCTGTAAGGGAAGAAGCAGCAGCATTGCTATTTACAGAAGGAAAAACAGAGACTTTCAGTGGGTAGCTCCCTTCCCTAAGTTCTGCTGCTATCTTCTGACACCACACCAGTGTCCCCTACTTGCTTCTAGTCCCCACTGCACAGCTGCAAAGGCAACATGTGGACACAGAGACACAGAGAGTCGCCTATGACTACTGGGCTCAAGGTCATATGGCTAACCAATGCAGGAGCTGGGATTCAGTGTCAGGGGTGTGTGGCTAAGAAACCAGGCTCCTCTACCTTCCAGTGCCTGCATCTTCAGAGGCAATGGAGGGATGAAGTGGTAGTGAAGCAGAAAATACAAAAGAGGGTACCACCCACTCCCAGCTAAGCTGGAGGAGCTGGGTGACAAGAACTGTATGGGTTACAGCTCCATTGCATTGCGTTGTATTCTTTCTTGTAAGGATGATTGGATTATTATTATGTTTTTTTTTAATTTTTAGGGCATTTCTGTTTCCACCCACAGCTGCCGTCAGCCAGACTGATGGAGGAGGAAGGATCAGTGGTGGAAGTCGGCATCTACCTCGGGGCCTCTTGTGGTTTTGTCAATTAATTGCTGCACCTTTGGGGAGCAGGGAGAGTACAAGACCAGCACAGAGCATAGGAAGAGCTGAGAAAAAGGAAGCCAACTCAGCTCCCAAACCTGCCACGGTTCCCCTTGCCTTTTCCTATGAAGATGTCCCATGTGGCCCATTTCGAGCCATTTACTAAACGTCCTTCAGTTTTCTTTGATTTTCACATCTGCTTTCCCCTTTCTTCCCAACAGTCCTTGCTTCCTGCATGGATGGCTGTTTCCTTTGATCTTGGTATTTCTGGTTAGCTGCACACTGTAAGTCATCCCTCACTCCAGCTAATTCTGGGCAACGCTGAAATCTACATCCCTTCCTCCTTCACCCTCTTTATCACAAGCTTCTATCAAGGCTGACATGAGTCAGAGCAGCTCTGTCCACGGGGATTCAGAGAACTCACTAATCCTTTAATAGGAACAGGGGCTTCAAGATATACACACTCTTACAGGTTTGTGCTACTCTTCTAAACCAACCATCCTAAAAGTCAGAGAGGCCAAAGACACCAAGTAGACTAAATAATTTCCATACAGTTGGTTTCAAGCACAGTTAGCCAAGCTAACTAACAACTAAATCCACTTTAGTTCCTTCATCACCATTGCTAGCATTGCTAACATTTCTTTTTATTTACTTCAAATTGCCATGAGAATCTGGGGACAGCTAACCTGAATAATAGTGAGATTAAACTGCAGATGCTTTGTAAAGTGCATGTTACTTGTTCTCATAAAATTAGAAAATAAAGAATTGCTCCAACCATCTATATTCTTAAGGATTTCAGCCTAATTAATAAGAGCGATTTACCATAAACATTCAAGTCTGGTTGAATGTGTCTGAAAAAATACTCTGAGAAGCAGTGAGACTATTTCCAGGTGACATTCCCATCACACAGCATTTGTAGCCAAATGTCCGTCAGTAATAAGTGAGGGCAGAGGTGAATGTGAGACCATTTCCCAAGAAGATAATAATAAATTCTGAGGAATGGGGACTTTATTGTACTACTTTCTACCCCTGAGAAAAGTAACATGTAAGACGTTTCTTCGAGGGAATGGGAATCACTTCCTATGTTCTTAAATTATTCTTCAAATGTAACTTCAAAGGAAGTTACAACACATTGATATTAACTCTTAATAGAAATTCATATCAAGTAAATTTCTCATTCTGTGGCCTTTCCCTGCCTAACAGGCATTTTCAACTATATTTTTTTTTTGGTCGAGGATTACGTCTTGGATGTCTTGTACCTATTCTTCATTTACTATCAGACCAAGTTAAACAGAGCTTTTAGCATCTCATTTGGAGCTGGAGAGATAGGTCAGCTTCTAAAATCATGTGCTGCTCTGACGAGGACATGGATTCAGTTCTCAGCATCCACAATGAGCATCAGACAACTTCCTGCAACCCAAGTTCCAGGGGGATCTGATGCCCTCTCCTGGCCTCTGAGGTTACCTGCACTCAAGCAGGCATACACACTCACACAAGCACATACGTGTACACACACACACATCATCATCATCATCTCACTTTGACTTGTCTTATATTTAGGACTTACACATATCATCTTCCAGATCTTGAAGAATAAACCTTACCAAACTATTACTTTAGAAGTAGTTCACAAGCAAATGCAAATGAAAAAGACATAGTTTACAGGAATCAGTTAGTTACCAAACAAATTGAAAAAACACACACAGAATAATAATGGGCAAGATATATACTAAGGGAGAGAGAGATTTCTTGACTGAAATGCTCAAAGTGGAAATCTTCAGTGGCCCATGGAACCCAAGAGGTTGACTTCCAATCAACCGTTCTTCCATTGCTCTGTGTCAAGACTGAAGAGGAATCCAGGGAAGAGAAAGAAACATAGGAAGGAAGGGTAAAACACACTCAAACCAGGCTCTGGGATGATCTGATATCTATAGGCCCTCGTTTCCTATACAGAAGTCCTAACCTCCAAGGGGATGCTATTAGGAGGGTTATGTTAAGAAGTTAATACATCACGAGGTGATGACTCTGGTATTGAGTTTGATGTGTTTATAAATGAAGTACATAGAAGAGCCTTGCCCCATCTCATGATGATACAGTGTGAAGGTGACATTTATAAACCTGAAACCTGGCCCTCAGCACACCTGAATCTGTACTTCCCATCTCCAGATCTGTGAGAAGTAAATTTCTGGTTTTAATTAGGGGCCCCCTTATGGCATTTTGCTATAGAAGCTCAAAGGGAACAAAACAGGTTCTCAATTGGCTGGTGGGGGGCATGTGAGAAAGCATAGAGCTGGGGAAGGGACGGGGGTGTCTATCCAGTCAGAAGGCTAACATGTGCTCAAAACAGACTTCCTCCCCAGGGTCCGGTATTTCCAGAAATTCTTTGAAAACAGAGAGCTACCCTCATGGAACCTGGGGTAGGCTGTCCTCACTCTGCCCAGGCAGGGGTTCAGTTTTGCTGACTCCATCATATACTGCTGATGTGGAAGGGTGAAGGCCATGGAATGCTTCTTTGAGGCGCATCCCTCTTCAGGACTCCCCAGAGAGAACTGTCAGTAAGGTGTTCCAGACCGTAAGAAATGATTCTCTTCCTGGGGACCAGATTTTTTTTTTCACTTGGAAAATCAAACATCCTTTCTTCCTGCAAGCATTTGTCAACAAGACAGGACCCAGTGCTCGCCAGGATGGCTCTGCCCCCTTCATTACTTGGGGCCTGAAGTTCTGAGAATCAGCTGTATAGCTGGTTATTACAGGCTTTGCTCTTCCCTACTGTATTTGTGCTCAACAGTGCTGCTCGCTAAAGCCACAACCTAAGCACAATATGCTCCCCAAGACAGCAATTTTCTGAGCAAACAGACCTCAGCTCTGCCTGCCTCAGCCCTGCCTGTCTCAGCCCTGCCTGCCTGCCTCCAAAGACCCCATAAATCTCAGTGCTGCCGTTTGCACAGTACTTTCCTTTCAAGGAGCCCAGAGCAACTTCTAGTGACACACTCTACTCCTCCCCAACTCCTGACAGGTAACAGGTATTGACATTATTTTCCTGTGTACATAGGACCTTCAGTTTGCTGAACCTTGCTCCGTCATTCAGTGACTCTTCTACTCAACCGACCTTCTCCTCAAGGATGCCCTTATCACCAGCACAGAATTTTGACTGATGTAAATCCTTTTTCTTTAAAATTTCTTGATACTAAGATTCCTTTTCATATTCTCTGACTACTTTCATAGACATTTTCATGAAACAGGCCTCATATCAGACCCAGGAGTGTTCTCCATAAATATTACAACTTATTTTCCACTTTTTATGACATATACACAATGCTCATGATTAGGAAAATCTGGGAAATGCCATTGGCTTCATTGAATTTCTATAGTAACTTTAGATATGTAATTATACACCTTAATATAAGCAGAAATATGTGGCTAACATGTCAACATTGAACTCTAATTTAAAATCCATCAATTCAGTTATAGCTCACACGGACAGGAAGGGGCAGGTGCTTATTTGTGTTTCCTTACATTTCCCAATCATAACTTCTCAAAACCTAGAGTGTCTGGAGTTTAAACTGCATGAAGAATATTTAGGCCTCCGCTTTAAATTACTGATGTCTGACCTCTCCTCTATAGAATGGCATTTGCTTCCCCCTTTCAAATACACTAAAATGGGGGTTCACCCACAAGTTTAAACTCATACCCGTGGCTCCTTCGGTCCATCCTCATTCTCTGGTTATAGAGCAGTTTTCTTGTCTTTGTCTCCTCTCCATCTCTCTAACTGCAGTGCTTGCTGTGAACTGCTTCCAGGTTCTGCTCTCATTGGTTTCTGCAGTTGCCAAGGGCTGTAGAACTTCCACTCGCAGCGTTAATGCCCGATTACTGAGGAAGCCGTCAGGATTTCCCTGACCTCCCAAAGTGGACATCAATTTGCTCATTATCCTGAGGACAGATCAATTCCTTTCTTACGGCGCCTACACATCTTCATTTGCAAACCACGAGACGCAGGAGAGTCACCTCGGCTTGAATATGGCAGTCGCAAGCCATGGTTCTCACCTGAATGAAAAGTAACCAAATCAGCTGTCCGTGTTCTGATACTCACTCGGCATTTGCTGTTAATAAGCCCTATCCGAGAGAGAGAGCGCGCGCGCCTTCCTGAGTGCATTCAAGGAAGTATGCAAGCACTAATTTGAAACATTTTAATATGTTTGGTAGTAGAAATATTCTTCTGATGGCCAGTCTCAATCCACTAGAAATTTAATAACTCTTTTTTTTACACATAAAGTAATCTTTTTATTTTTTTCTAATAACTTTTTATTACTTTATAAATAATACCATTCAAAATTTCCACTTCCTCCCCTCCTCCCACATCCCTCCCGCTCCCCCACTCACCCTCCCCCCTCCAGTCTTAAGAGAGGGAAGAGTACCCTGCCCTGTGGGAAGTCCAAGGCCCTCCCCCTTCCATCCAGGCTTAGGGAGGTATGCATCCATATAGAATAGGATCCCAAAAAGCCAGTGCATGCATTAGAGACAAATCCCAGTGCCATTATCGTTGGCTTCTCAGTCTGCCCCCATTGTCAGCCACATTCAGAGGGTCCAGTTTGAACCCATGCTCTTTCAGTCCCAGTCCAGCTGGCTTTGGTGAGCTCCCATTAGATCAGGCACACTGTCTCAGTGGGTGGACCAACCCCTCGTGGTCCTGTCTTCCTTGGTCATATTCTCCCTCCTTCTGCTCTTCAACTGGACTCTTTACAAGATTCTTTAGGTGTTCAGCATTCAACGTATACATACCAATGCTAGCACATTGCCACATAAGTTCTACACCAAGAAAACAATGTGTTTCCTTCCCCTATATTTCCTAGTGAGTTTCCATTATGTACATTGAACAGTGGCACACAAAAGATCACTCGCAACACACCAGATGTGCTCTCTGTTGTCCTGCCTCAAGGTTTTTCCTCACAAAGGCTCATTTGCTGGGGATGTTCTTCTCATCTCCCTCTCAGTCACTTCCTTTTCCTGGTTCCTCATGGTACACAGCCTATAACCTTCAGATCTTGTATTAATGCTAACTTTCTAATACTTTCACCGCTTATGTTTGTGGCTGGATTGCCCTGTACGGTTTAAATGCTGAAATCAGTGTCCGCAATTCAGCAGGCATTCAGAGGCATTTAACAATGCTGTTCACCTCTTTCCTAGATAACACACGCTGGTCTGGATTCCAGGACTCAAACTCAGCATTTGAGGAACAGGAGACCTTAAATCAAGGTAAAGCAGGAACACTGGTATCAGAAAGTCCACGGAAACTGACTATGATCCTAATGTATTTGGAAGAAGTTAACTACGGTCACTAGATGGATACGTAAATTAACAACCAATGGAACTACTTTATTATAGGAGCCAACAAAATTGGCTCTAAAAGACTAAGTAGTAAATATTTTAGGCTTTTAATACATGAGGTTCCTGATAAAACAACGCAGGTCTTGTATTGTAAGCAAAAGCAGCTATAACGTGTGCACATGCAAAATAAACAGGGCTGTGTGGTTAAAACTGTACTAACAAAAACAGATAGTAAGTCACGGTTATAGTTTACCAACCACTGATGTGACATTGCACAGCACTATTTCCCAGACTTCTAAATATAAACTTCCTTATCTACTTCCATTTTAGTTTTATTGTTCCCATTAACTTTCATAGGTAGCTAATTATGTGTCTAGCTTAACCTGCCATGTTTTCTCACTAATACTTATTGAAGTCTGGACTTTATTATATAACATATATATATATAATTTAAGTTATTCCTGCTACTGTTTATGCTGCAATATTTAAGAACAGTATAAAGTTGAGTTACAAAGATGTTCCCCAAACTGACTCCCCATAGGCAACATACAAATGAAGAGAACTTTCTACTGAAGACAATACAGATACCATCAGGATGTGACAACAACTGTTTGTCATTAGGACAGCTACCAACACTGTCTTTCCAATCCCCTTAAGGTCAACTGTGTTTCTTATAAAATTTGAGTTCTCTTTTTTTTATGAGGGAATCACCATCTACAATGTCAATTCAAGATCAAAACTATATGATTCTTACTTCTAATAGTTTCATGGCTTCTAATTTATGTTCCTTCATTACCCACAACAGACTATTACTTGTATGTATGTATATGTGTATATATATACATATATATGTGTATATATGCATACATATATATAAGAAAGCCTATGTATATATTACATATATATATAGCTTTATATGTAGAGACAAAACCGTATGTGTGTGTGCGCATGTGCATCTGTGCATTTGTGTGTGTGTATGGTGAGAGAGAGAGAGAGAAACGTTCTCATAAAAATGAAAAATTGGTATGACATTTTTCTAAGGGTAATGATCCCAGCCATAGAAGCTGGGATATTTAAAACAGTCACCAAATTTGAATTTGTTCTTTAACAGCCAATAGAAGATAATAGTACCCTTGTTTTGAGTGCATAACCAATCTTAAAATTACTTTGCTTCGGTAATTATGGAAAATAAAATAGAATTGTGTCTACTTTTAACCAATGAAAGGAATTCTGTACTGCTTCTAATAATTAGCTCGTGTCGAAACTGAATTAATAGCATATGTTAAATGCAGCAAAGGTGTATGAAAACTAAGACAAAGGATAAGATAATGTGTAAAAGACTCAAGAAGTCAATGGATTTGACCTGATTCTACCAGATACTTTATGATTTTTTTCTCTATTAAAATCATTCCTAGAATCTGGGATGTCCTTTTTTTGGCTTGGATTCTTTCTGTCTCTTTACAGAGGGTGAATGTATCACTAAAATAGTGAAATAAATAATCAAAACATGCTGAAATTATTGCTTGGTTAAGTGAAGGTAGGTGCTGTTCAGTTACACTGTCTCATTTGTCCTGAAGTATACAGACATATTTAATAAATATGAAATTTGGAGACTGGTTGGTGTTTGGGTTACTTTTCTTTGTGATAAAATTGCATGATAAAGACAGCTGAAGCAAGAAGGGTTTATTTTGGGTCACAGGTTGAGGATAAAGCATGTCATGTTTATGAAGTCCTTGTTCCAGGATCTGGGGTGCTGTCACACTGCATCTACAGCCTGCAGAATGCAGCTATAAATGAATGAAGCTCACTTTCTCCCTCTCATGGAGACTAGGACCCCAGCCCATGGAACTGTACCATCCACATTTAGGATGGTTCTTCCTACTTGAATCAACCTATTGTAGATAATCTTTCAGAGACATGCCCAAAAGTTTATCTGCTAGGTGATTCTCGGTTCGGTTGGCCATCAGTGTTAAGCATCAGAATAGAATCTCAGATTCTGACTGTACTGTTGAAAACTACAAACAGCAGCCTTATTTGAGAAAGGCTTCCTGACTGTGTGCTTTTCAGAATTATGTCATACAAATGAGTCTAATCCTGAGGAGATGACTAATAGACAAAAGGATATAGCTAATTGATAGGGTTATAGAATTAGTTATGTTAATAAAAAGAAATGGCCTTTGATTTCTATCAATCTTTTCAGTATGTATAAAACCAATTCTGATGGTCCTGTGGCTATGGAAATTGTATTCATGTATTAAGCAGCTTTAAAACTTGCTCTAGTCACTACTCACTACTCCAGTAATGACCAATTTAGTCCTGAAGTATAAGAAGTTAATTTATTTTGTTGGATATGTCATATGAAATACAAATTCCAAACTTCAGAGATCCATATGAGAAGATCACTTGATCTGCAAGATAGTCATTGAGTATTTTAGTATGGGACTTATTATAATTAGATTAGAATTTTGGGGACTAATATAGAGTCAAAGTTATTGTTTGACATTAAAATGACATATTCATTAACTTCATTAGATCTTAGTGAATGCATTTACATTTATTTCATGAGACTTATTACATGAAAGAAGTGAGGAATTACTACTAAGAGTAATAATTATGACTTAAGTGATCAACCTAAACTAAATACAGAAAGGAGGAATCAAGGAGTAGAATAAAATTCTGTAAAATTCGGGCTTCTATTGAGTGTCAATAAGTCACTGTGGGCTAAAATCTGTGAAAAGTGAGTCCAAATAACATTTTCTCTCTTTTATGTTGATTT
Organism: Ondatra zibethicus; assembly: GCA_004026605.1. Lineage (NCBI taxonomy): Eukaryota > Metazoa > Chordata > Mammalia > Rodentia > Cricetidae > Ondatra > Ondatra zibethicus. Next base: position 102,551 of record PVIU01001003.1, on the reverse strand, counting down.
TTTGGGACGTATTCTGTCGTAATAATACATAGCATTCTTGGTTTTCTATTTATTGCATGCCTTTAGGCATGTTTGCTTACTCTGTGCCTCAGTCTCTTCCCATTGATGTGTGAGTCCCCTCTATGTGCTGTGATTACCATAAATGACTAAAGATACTGCCTTGGCCTGTTGATAGGGCAGAACTTAGGTAGGCAGTGAATACAGAACTGAATGCTGGGAGAAAAAAGGCAGAGTGAGAAGCCATGGAGCCGCCAGAGTCAGACTTGCCGAATATTTGCCGGTAAGCCACTGCCACGTGGTGATACACATATTAATAGAAATGGGTTAAATTAATATAAGAGCTAGCCAATAAGAAACTAGAGCTAATGGGCCAAGCAGTGTTTTAATTAATACAGTTTCTGTGTGGCTATTTCAGTTCTGGACAGCCAGGACGAACAAGTGGCCTGTCGCTACATTCCCATTTGTGGAATGGGGCCAGTGGTGGCTCCTACATGGAAAGCCCCACATCCATGGCCACCTAAGAGTCACAGTTACATCAGTTAACTGGGCTCACCTCAAGTGTTGTGGAGAGATAAGCACACTGGTCCTGAAAGTGCCTAAAAGCATGGTCTTTGAGACCACACCTCTCAACTACTCCACTCCCTTTGTCCATTTCCTTTTTCTGTTCAAGAATATCTTCTGAGTTTTCTACATATCACAATTGGCAAACGTTTTCCCTTCCCTAGCAATAAGCTTGGATCTAAAGATATGGAAAATCTGAGTTCTTTTTGATGAGAGTTATCTGTGCAGTGACTAGGGCCCTATTATACTTCCTGTGATTTTATTATGTTAATACTAACCAGCATGTGGCATACTACTGGTTTCATAAGGTCAATAAAGTCATTTCTTGGTCAGATAACTCTGGGGGAGATACTTGAGAGAGAGGTGAATCTAAAGACCCCTTTCTGGGGTGAGCAGGGCAAGGTTTGGTCTAACTTTATGTAGAATGTGGGCTACAAAGTTGAGACCTGGCCTTGGCCCTCCCTGCATTTGCTGCATGGCCTTGGGGATTTTGATATCCACACAATAGAAGTCCATCATCATGAGATGGGGCATCATCTCTCATTCCCAGGAGCTCTGATGGTTGAGGTCATAGCAGTGACTCCAGGAGAGAAGCTGAGTTAGTTGAAAGCTCATTCACATAAGCCATGCAGCTCCAGCACTTGGACACCACAACTGGCTCAAGTGAGAACAACATGTTGACCCTGAGGCAAATATTTTTTGAAGCACGTAGACTCCTCCTCTGGGATGCTTCTGAGCTGGTAGGAAACAGGTACTTAGCTCGAAGCATGAGATTATATTTAGAAGTGCTGTTTGATTTTCACAATTACAGTCTAGGGCTAAGGAGTCTGAACAAGTTCACTCTGACTTCCCTGGGGTCTAAAAAGTCTGAAAACAAAATAGTCTCTTTTTGGAGGCTTTGTCTTGGGCTGGATTTAAACACCACAGGGGAAAGAATGCTATGGAGATTAAGCAGATAAAGTTTAGGTTTTATGTTATTTGTTACAAACAAGTCTATAACTGTGTCCTCAGCTTTGGCTGAGTAAACAGTGGAACTGAATTATGTTCTGTTTCTTACATTTTAGAGATCATTTTGGAAGAACTGTCGCCATGGCCCATCGTTTCTTGGGGCTTCACTGGGGGCTGGGATGTCACCACTCAGGATCTGAGCATCACACTGAATTCCTTCAACCATCCTTTGGAGGTTCGAGCTCTCCCATTGCCTCCTGAGAGATTAAAAACCACAATGCTTTGGTGACATTTCTGCAGATCCACCCAAGTGCTTTGCCTTCCTCTACAGCAGTGATTCCCAACCTTCCTACTGCTGTGTCCCTTCTCGTTGTGGTGACCTCCCAACCATAAAATTATTTTCATAGATACTTCATAACTGTAATTTTGTTGCTGTTATTAATTGTAATGTAAATATCGGTGTTTTCTGATGATCTTAGGCAACCCCTGTAAAAGAATCATTTAATCCCCAAAAGGGTCACAACCCATAGGTTGAGAACCTCTGCTCTAAAGTTTCCTGCTTGCCTCTCTTTTCTTTTTCCTCTTTCTCTTGGGCCACCAGATTCAGAACTACATACTGTGCACCCCTTGTTCTTTGAAAAGAATGTTGGGCACAGAGAGGTAAATGCCTCTGGTTCCTCATTTACCTAAACCATATACTATCCCCATGATCTTAAGCAAGACTCCATTTCCACACTGGTAAAATGGGGAGCAACAGCAATTCCCGGGCTTTATTGTAAATATCTCAGAAACCAGCACACACCAAAGCACCAGAAAGTGGCTGAATAAACCCTAAACTTGCAGAGCCTCAGAGTCTTAGTCTATAAAATCAAAGTATAAAATTACAGCATCCCGTCTTCTTCATGAATAATTACAGACTTATGAGAAAAATGTGTGTAAAAAATTTACAAGGCAAATCCTCTAAAGAGTCAAAAGGTCCCCTGCTCCCAGAGACTTCCTTGTGGGATCCTCCAGGACAACTCAGGCTCAGCGTTGGAGGGCAGAGGCAGATGTCATGATTGCACGCTTGTTTGGGTTCCTTTCTGCTGTCTCCTCCTCAGGGTGGAATGCTATGCTGAGACTCCTTTTCTGTCAGACATGATTTCCTTCTGCGCTGCAGGCTGTTCTCTAGGATGAATAATGGCAATGCTATGTCTTTGATGAGGTGGAACTCCAACCCTAAATTGTGTCATCGCCTCCCTCAGGTTGTAAAGAAGCCCAAGATCCCAGGCAGGGACAGGCCACCCTGGTGAGTGGGGCTGATTCAGCCTGTAGAATCCATTGCTAAGCTCCCTTGGCAGCCATTGAAGATTATTATTTTCTCTCCTGTTTCCACATGAAGCATGAGTGAATTGGGAGAAGACTGGGAGGATGTGGAGTTCAAAACAAGAGCAAAGATAACCCTGATAGTAACTCATATTTATAGAGTGCTTTATTGATAACAGCCTTGAAAATGTTTTATAGCACATAATTCTTACTTGTTGCATAAGTTAATAGTCTAAGCCTCATCCCTTCATTTATTAACTCATTATACTTCACAAATGTTGCAAGAATTAAAAATAATTTATGAAAGAGCCCAAAAGTGAACCCCTTCATTTATTTCACAATATTAATGGAATGTCTACTATGTCTAAAATACTGGACTAGGTGGTCAAAGCAGATCGATGAATGGAATGCACCAACTCTGTCTTCATGTTAGCAGCTTTGTCCCCAGTGCATACGAACATGCATTCAAAAGACAGGTGATATTCTAAGTAGCATACATATGACATTGGAAAGAAGCAACAGCTTCAAGAGATTATAATGTAATCACCGCATTTGGAAAATGAAGGGGGATGGGAGTACAGGGGTGAAAGGCAAAGCCAAGGTTAGTCGAAGGGTTCTATGGGGCCAGATGGAAGGGTTGGGCCTCTGCAGAGGTCAGGACTAGTAGAGGAGAGTGATTTGCTATGTGTAGACAACTTTTATGACTCACAAAGAGTTCTGCTCTCTGAGATTCTCACGTCCCCAACAGCCAGTTCTATCAGTGAGTAATGAGATCACTTCCAGAATCACCTTGCAGAAGGACTGTAAATCCATTTGCTCATCCCCTCTGTTTCTTTTCCCCTGCCCTCTCCTCTTCCTTTAATCCCTTTCCTACTCCTCTTCTTTGTCTTCTTCATAGCATCTCCTTCTCATTCCTCTCTCTATCCCTTTCTCCCTCCAACCACCCTCTCTCTCCTCATTCAGAGAAAAGTCAGCTACCGTATTGAGTAGTCAATGCAAGCTCCACACAACATGCAGCTCATGTCTCTCCGAAAGAATTGGTGACGATCTAGGCATCTCAGGGGTTTCACATGGGTGAACATGTTTGTAGATCTCATGAGTTTTTTTTTCAACTAGTGAACATACAAGTCAAGCTCCATCTAGCACCCTGTGTCAATCATCTGAGAAATGGAAGAACATTCTGCCCACATATTCTTGCCCCTATTCTTGCCCCAGAGAACTATGAGATAACAAATATTCATTGTATTAAGCTACCACATCCTGGGTTAATTTGTTATGAAATTATCTTTCATGGAATTAGTAACTAACACAAAGTAAGAGCTCACTTGGAGTTTATTTTGGAGATTCTTGTTTGAAGTGCATAGGGGATGTTAAGTACAACATAAGATAATGCAGTGTGATATATATGTTTAGGGTTCAAGAGTGCAGAGCTAGACATGAGGGTGAGCAGCAGCTACAGGACTATTGCAAAAAGCTGCGAGACTTATTTTACAAGTAGCGACCTTCATGCAAGGGAGAAAATAAATGCCAACTTCTTCCTAAGGAAGGACAGAGGAAGGAATTTTTTTGTTTTGTGGTTATTATGCATTTAACTAGGAAAAATGTAATCCATTGGTAAGAGTGAGAATTTTTACATTAAGCACAAAATGGAAATTTGAACTGAAAACCAAATGTAAAAGAAAATCAAAGGATAGTTAATGAACTAAGTTCTAAATAGAGCAGAATGGGATGGAATCAGCCAAAGTGCAGGAAAAATTAGACTCGACCTGAAGGGAAGCCCAGCAACTCTGTATTATTATGAACTAGTTGCCAAAGATATAACAGCTAAACACAGGCTACACTTTATTATAGTGTGGAGGTTTCATTAAGTGAAGAGTCTGGGCATGGTTCAGCTGGGGCCTTCGCTCAGGTTTCCACTAGCCTACAAGAAAGCAGTCAGCTACGTCGCATTCTGCCTGAAGCTCCAGACTGCTTTGGAGCTTGACATAATTCGATCTCTATGCTGGGGTTCTGTCAGCTGGGGTTTGTCAGGTACTTGAATGAGACACTTGCTATTCCTAGGTACAGAGATGTGTCTCAGATAGCCTATAACACAAGCATTTACTTCTTCAAGGTTCTCAAGTCTGGTAATATGCATCATATCTTATCATGAACCTAGGGTGCTTGCGGAACTGACTTTGCCATCACTGTTACCATATTCTAATGAATAAAGCAAAGAAAGTCACAAATCGCCCTTCATTCAAGGTGAAATGAAGAGTGTAACTCATGAGAGTTGCTAAGTTTTATCCACTTAGAAGTTAGAAGGACAAGTTGAGCATACTGAGACAACTCAGTGCGCCACAAAAGGCTGACCACCTGCGTTTTGATCTCTAGATCCCACACAAGGGGGAAGGAGAGAGTCAACTTTACAAAGCTGTTCCTCTGACCTCCATACCTGCATACAGACACACACACACACACACACACAGACATACACACACACACACACACATACACACAAGAAATAAAAACTCAAAACAACAATAAAAGAATAGTTATAGATACAGATAACCTGTTTGGCATGGACAGTTTCTAGGAAGAATTTTTTTTCAAAAAACAGTTCACAGCCACAATGTAGGCTTTCCACTCAATCATTACTGAAGTACTGAAAGGCTCCCTCTTCTACAAATAATCTCACATTGCACGACCTCCATTATATAGACGCCCACCTTCCTCATATTATTGTCAGGGAGTGGGCCTAACAATAGCATTAAAGGATACCTGTATTCTAGAAGCTGATTCCTTTCATAGATTCAGAGATCCAAATTTCTAATATAACATAGCCAATCCCATCAATAGAATAAAAAGGGGAAGTCCAAAAGTTAAAAGCAGAGCCAATGAAACCAGCTGCCTGTATATACCAGACTACACTAGTACTATACTACAGCATGACCTCATCTGTAAGTGATGAAGCATGTTGATGGGGGACACTTATCAAACCTGGAAGCTTTGCAGGCCTTCTTTAGGGTCCCTTTAAACAAACAAACAACTCTATGTGGAAGTTTCTGTGCTGCCAGCAGCACCCAAACACCTGGCAGCCACTTCCCAAATTACCAAACAGAGGCCTATATGACTTACAAATAGCTCGGTGGATAGCTCAAGCTTGTTACTAGTTAACTCTTACACTCAATTAACCCATAATTTCTATCTATGTTTAGCCACGTGGCTTGGTACCTTTCCCAGTACAGCATTCTCATCTTGCTTCGCTGCGTTTGCGAGAGACTCTCAGACTCTGCCCTTCCTCTTCCCAGAATTCTCCTAGTCTGGCTCTCATGCTCAGTCTCTTCCTGCCCAGCCATTGGCTGATCAGCTTTTATTTAACAATGAGCATAATCCATAGCAAACAGCAACAAAACTAGTGTTTCCCACCAGATAATGACGATCTTAGTTTCCTGGAGAACCCATTGGTTTACCTATTATTCTTTGGCAGCACAGAGTTCTTTGTAAGAATTATATGGAAAGAAACACTCAGCTGCTTCTAATTCCTCAGTCTGGTGTCAGTGAAGTAGCTACTCTCCAGGGCCTAGTTCTGACTTTCTTTGAATTCATAAGATGGAACACCTTATAGAGACTTACGGTGAAGCTTTTGAGAATATTCTTGGATTGAATTCAGACTCCACCATTTGTGATCCTGAACAAGCTACTTAATTTCCTCAATACTCAATTTCTTCATGCAGGTGATCAAAGAATCTCCATTTAGGGTAGATGTGAAGAGTTAGTCTGAATGTTAAGTTTAATGTTTCTAGGATTTATTTGTCAGAGTCTTTCTAGAAAGTACAACAGAAACCATATGTTTAACAATTAGATGCTTAAGGTGACCATACCCAGAAGAGTGCTGAGGGAGCAAATTATGTCATAGTCAACAAGTAATAAGAGACACAATGTCAAAGCCTCCATCTCAACCCATAGCACCACTTAGGATGGGACTAGCACTTTTATCATCACAATGTGATTATGTAACTTGAATTTCTGGCCACTTTGGAGCAAGGCTCTCATCTTTACAGAACATATAGAATGAGAAGATTATTTTGGTATGGGATTGTATTGTAAGTCATTTGATGTTAGCAACATCTCTGACCTCTACAAACCAGATGTTAGCTGGATCCCTCCTCCCTTGTCTCTGCACACATCTCCTAGGTACTCATTATTTCTCTGGTTCAAAAAAACCACTGTAGTAAATGAACACAAAACCAAAAGTGCGGAGCTGGTAGAATGAGGTCACAGTCAAGTGCATCCTTAGTACTCTAACCATACTCTGACTCTACCAGGGAACAGACTGTACATTCCTAAAAGCAATTCAAGTCTCAGAAACAGTGAAATAAGGAAGGGTTCAGTGGTGGGCATGGTAATCACCACCCAGGGACATCAATTCCAAGTCCCCAGAACCTTTCAATGTTACGGACTGAGGCAAAGAGTCTTTTCAAATGTCATTAAATTGAAGACCTTGAGATGGGAAGAGCATCCTAGGTCTGATGGGTGGGATCTATATGTAAATGCCAGGGGTCATAGGAAGGAAAGGATAGAAAGACTTGAGGGCAGAAGGAGAGATATACCTGGAGGAGAAGGACAACGAGACTGTAGAGGCAGAAGCAGGCAGCCACAAGCCAAGGAGGGCTGGAGACCACAGAGGATGATAGAGGTGAGGGTCAGACTCTCCCATGGAGCCAATGACAGTGATACTGTTCTGCAGGGACCTGATTTGGACCAGTGATAGTGACTGGACTTCAGACTTACTGTTTTAAGTCACCAAGCTTACAGTAATGTATTACAGTATGTATAAAACTTGCTAAGGTTCATCTCAGTATGTGTGTCTCATCCTGCTGTAGCCCTGTATGTTGTTCCTGCTCCATGCTCCAATCTCTGGGAGAGTTCCATAATAAATTCTGTTCCAAAGGCCCGGTTCATATGCTGACTGGCCACTCATCTTACTTTGCGTGACACACCCATGAACACGTACTCTTATAATATTGGCTGTGAGTCAATGTTCAGTGACCTTTTGAATAATTTTTTTCAAAGATGTATTTATTTTTTATTGTATGTGTATGGGTGTTTTGCCCCCGTGAATATGAATACCTAGTGCCTTTAAAGGCCAGAAGAAAGCATCAGATCCCCTAGAATGGAGTTACAGACGTTTGTGAACAGCCATGTGGGTACTGGAACCTAAACTGGTGTCTTCTAGAAGTCTAGGTCTGTGAGAAAGTTTCTATAATGAGTAAATTGGAAAGACCTACCCTAAATGTGGGTGTCATCAACCCATGAGTTCGGGTCCCAGCCTGAAAGGAGAAAGTAAGCTGAACAGAAGCCTTCACCTCTGTCGGCTTCCTGGTTGTAGATGTCACATGACCAGCTGCCCTGTGTTCCTGTCTCCATGTCTTCCCTGCCATCATGATCTATATCCTCAAGTTGTGAGCAGATAAGTTGCTTTTGTCAGGTACACTGTGCAGTGGTGGGAGAAGAAACTAATGCAGTGTTGAATCCTGGATCTCTTCTTCCTCATGCCTCACAGTGTCGGTCTGCCGGTCCAAATCCATGGGGTTCTGTGTCTCTGAATTGTTCCAACCACACTGAAAATGCTTGAAAAACTATAATTGTGTCTCCAGGAATATGTGCAGGTATTTTTTTTCTTTACCTCAAGCCCTAGTTGATAGTCTAACAACTATTTACATGGAATTTGCATGGCATCAGGTATTATAGATAATCTAAAGATGAGTTTCAGTATATAAAGAGAATACGTACAGGTTCCATACAAATAAATACTAAGCCATTTATCTGTAAGGGACCTGAGCATCTATGGACTTGGGTACCCACCAATGTTCCTGGAACAAATCTCCATGCATACAGAGGAAATACTGCATTCTAAATTAGATCTCTGAATTTCTTTTCTTTTTCCTCCAGTCTTGTCTATTGAGGATCTTGCATGTTAGTCAAGCATTCTACAAGGAGCCACATGTGCAGCAGCCAGAGATTTGCAAATAATATTATACAAGCAAACTGACAAGACACACTCTTTTCCTCACCTCTGGGTAGATGAGAGATTGAGGTGGAAATCTAGGGAGCAGTTTTAAAGATGTTTACATTATTCACATGAGAAGAGAGGTTTAGAAGATGGCTCCCATAGATAAAGAAGCAAATGAACCAAGAACCGGCAAATTCTAAGGATTAGGGTATTCCTCATCTAGATTTTAAAAAAATCCATGTCTTCAAGTTTACATAATGGAATCAGCTGACTGGCCATGACTATTCTGAACCTGGTTTTGAGTGTGTTCCAGAGAGAATGAACAGAAATCAGTCCTTTTTCTTCAAACAGACACTTCTAGTGCCTTCCTTCAATTAGCCCCTGCTCTGTGGTTGTTGGGTATAATTCTTTTCCTTTACTTCTAAAAGTCCTTGGAAACCATTTCCTCAAACATTTCAGCTTTAAATGCATGTGCTTTATACACATCCTAAACCCTTTATGTGGCAAGGGTTAAAGCTGGCTTCCTGTTGGGAAATGACTTCTGCTTCCCAGCAGGAGACCATGTGATAATTTCACTAAAACCTCCAAACTTCACTTCTCACCTTGTCCTCCAGGGCCTCCATGCTGAGTGTTTGGTGTATCTGTTCCAGGGGAGGACTGCAGAGCAAAAGGTACCCTCCTTAGCTTGGGGTATTTAAATATTTAAACGACAGCTCTACAGGATGTCATAATCCTGCTGACCCTAGAGAGCAGACTAGAGGAACCAGGCTGGAGAGAGAGAGAGAGACAGAGACAGAGAGATAGACAGAGAGAGACAGACAGACAGAGACTGAGAGAGAGAGGGAAAGAGAGAGAGTTCTGGATGTAGCTGCTGTCTTCAAATCCAGATGGCCTATGATGTCACTGGAAAAACCCAGAAAGAAAGAAGAATTTTTATGGCTCCCTGTGTAATACTCCCATACTCTGGCCTTGAAGTTTCAGGAGAAAGAGGCTGAGAGACACTGGAACTCCTCACAGCCCATTCTGTCTTTCAATTTGGGCTATAGGGAAAGAGAAAAGTACAGAAGGGGAAGGGTTGAAACAGGAGATGTCAAAAGGAGACACAGAGCTAAAAGCTTCCGCCGTCCTTTGTACTGCTTGTTTCTCCTCAGAGGAGCACACTGGAGCAGAATCCTTTGTTCACACAGGTAACTGTCCTTTTAGACTTTGGGATCAGTATCCCTGCCTTAGCTGCTCCTGTAAACTTCAAAGCTAAAGCCTTGTCTCTTGCATAATATGTGTATAACAAATGTTCAAGAACGGAGATCTACGCTGAAGCTATATTAAGACCAAAGCATCAAGAGTCTAGAAAAAGAAAAGAAAGGAATCAAAACTTACGGGGTGTTTTATAGATGTTCCACATCATTATCCACCCTTTGGAAATGCTCTCTTTGCTGATTCTGTGTGAGGCAGAACTTACCAAGACTACCTTATAGAGGAGGAAACTGAAGTTTGGAGAGAAAGCAAATCAAGGGCCCCATGATTGGGCAGGAAATACAGATGGTGTGTGTGCACAGATCTGATGGGTGTCAGAAGAGCTATTCCCCCGACAGGATAGCAAGCTTTTCTAAGGAGGTTACCATTCCCAGTTCATTCCACCCCAAACATGAAGCAGACAAGAACAAACGTTGGCCATCTGGGAGTGTCCTCAGGACCCTTCACAAAAATTCTGCAGTAACAGTGTTAGGATGCCCTTAGGAGCACTGATAATATTTGTTACGACCTTCTAAGCAAATGAGGACTTACAAAGACTCTCTAGTTATCATCCTTCTGATGTTCTGTTTTATCTTGGAAAGATACTTGCCCACGTTGAAGAAGGTAAACTTTTCAAAACCGCTTTTTTTATTTCAATGTTAATCACTTCCTTGAGACGTCCTAAAAGACTATATTTCCAGTAGTCTGTGTATCTTTTAGCCTAATGAAGCTAACATGTAAAATTAGCTATTATGATATTCTGAATAGGACTCTTATGTTATATACAGACATCAACTCAAAACTGACTGAAGACTTAAATATAAGATACGAAACCACAAAACCAGAAGAAAAATCTCTGTGTATTAGGCGTGGCAATGCTGTTTTTTTATATTGCATCAAAAACACAGGTAACAAAGGCAAAATACAGAAGTTAAATTGCATCACACTAGAAAGGAAGTACAGAAAATGAAAATGCAGCCTACGTAATAGGAAAAGATGCTTTTAAGTGGCTGGTCTGATAAAGGATTAATACATGAAATATATAAGCAGCATATACAATTTGCAATAAAAAAGCAAAATGATATAATTGAAAAGTAAGTAAATGAGTGTAGCACACATTCTGAAAAACAAGACATACAAATGGCCAACAGACATGAAAGCACTCACTCAATATCATTAATCTTCAGGGAAATTTAATTAAAAAGCATGATATATCATTTAAAAGCTAACTTATAGCTATAATACCGTTAAGAAGTTATATTAACTACACTTATCATAATGCTTTATTTAGGCTCAGTTTAATAGGGTACATACCGTCATGACAGGGAAGGCATAGCAGGAATATGCAGCTGGGATTACACATTTAGGCATATCATAAGCAGAAGTAAGGGTGCGGTGTATTCATTGTCCCTTTTTATTCTTTCTGGGACCCTAGTCCATGGGATGATGTCACCCACATTTAGGATGGCTCTTGCCCTCTTGGTTAAGCCTCTCTGTGAGTGTTCTCACAGTCATGTCTAGAAAAGCAAATCTAAGTGGTTCTGGTCCCGTCAAACTGACAAGAACCGTCACAGGTCCACATCTTGTCCATATGACACCTCAAAGGCCACCTTTTTGTCTTTTTCCTTTCTTAATATGTATAGTTTATTGGGAACAAATTTTCCTACAATATTTTCTGATCACAGTTTCCCTTTCTCCAATACCTCCCAGGTCCTCCCCCACCTTCCCACTCACCCAACTCCATAACCCTTTCTGACTCTCTCACTTCAGAAAATAAAGGGGCAACAAAAACAAACAAACTACCATTTAAAAAAAATAAGAAAGAAGAAACACAAACACACACACACGAAAAACCATAATATCCAAGCAAAAGACTAGAAAGTCAAAAATGCCCAAACAAAGCAATATTAGACAAACAGTATAAAAATAGATCATTGAGTCTACTTTGTATAGGGTATAGGGACTACCCTTATGTGTGGTTGATATATCCAGTAATACTCCATCAGAGAAAACCAACTTTCTCCTTGCAAGCAGATAGATGTCAGTTGGAGATAAGCTTCTGGGTTGGGCTGGGAGCTTGGGTCCACTTCCACTCTCAGTGATGGATGCCATCTGGCTTGGACCAGTGCAGTGCCAGTGCATGCTGCCATAGTCCCTGTGGGTTCACATGTGCATCAGTCCTGCTGTGTCTGGAAGGCACTGCTTCCTCAGTGTTGTCCATCCTCTCTGGCTGTTATACTCTTTCTGCCTTTTTTTCCAAGCCCCAAGTAGAGAGGTTTGATGAAGACATCCCATTTCGGACTGAGTGTTCCACAGTCTCACACTCTCTGCACGTTGCCCAGTTGTGGGTCTCTGTGTTAGTTCCCATCTACCACAAAAGAAAGCTGCTTTCATGCTGGCTGAGCAAGCCACTGATTTATGGGTATAGAAGATGTCATTAGGAATCATTTATTGCTATGCCCCTTTAGCAGAACAGTAGTATTTTGTTCTTCCCTAGGGCCGTGGCCACCTGAGAAATGTCAGCCATGAATTCCAGCTCATGGAGTAGAAGCAGATAGTGGTTGGTTACTCATATGACCTTTGTGCCGCTATTGCACCAATGCATCACAGGGCAGGTCACTGCTGTAGATCAAAGTGTTGGTGGTTATCTTTCTCTTCCTCTGGTAGCCTACAGCATGCCCTCCAGTGCCATGAACACTAATTAAAAATGTTAAAGGCTGGATCTTGAGGGAGATCTATTCCTAGATTTTGGGGATTCAATGAAGGCAGTTCTAAGAGCCAACATGAAACTAAGTGCCTAAATCAAAAATCATTTTGAAGCCATTCTATTCAGTCACTGGTCCTCAAAGTTCCATGGATAGCTCATTGTGAAAAATTCCTTTAAATTACTCATAAGAATCTCTAAAATCTGAACAAATTTAGCATTTTTAAAAGTTCAATGCCCAAACCTCTTCTGAAATTCAAGGAAATTTCTCAACTGGGAGTTTCTTTAAAATTTAAAAAGTAAAATACATACTTCAAATATGCAATAGTACAGATTAAACATTTTGATTCCAAATATCCTACTTCTAAAAGGAAAGAACAGGGAATAGTGAGGAAAGATTAAGTCAAAGAAAGGCTAAAGCCCAACAAAGCAAACATCTTGTCACTCATTGTACAACATCTGGGACTTTTCTGGCCGTGTATTCTGGGCTCCAGTAGGTTTAGGCAGTCATAAATATTCGGTTTTGCTGTCTGCAAACATGTAGTCTCTCCTCGGGGCTGGCTCTTCTCTGTTATTGACAGTGCTGTGTAAAAGCATAGGAGAATAGATAAGACACGTGGATCCACTCACAGACAACTTGATTGTACTACTACAAGCTTGTTTTTTACAAACACACACATGCTGATAAATTCTATTTTGTACAGCTTCCATCCAAAAGAGCACCTTGTAATAGAATTATCTTCATAATAGAGAATACTGATGCAAAAAGAGGACTTATTTTGGACAGAAATTAAATACATTCTCTGCATATAATTTCATGTGTTTGACGCTTAGAAGACTTTTTTAGAAACTAGTCCTGGTTCGACATATTTAAATGATGTATTTGTTTTTGTTTTTTGCTGTTGTTTTGTTCTGTTCTGTTCTGTTTTATCATCTGCTACCAAAGTCCTTTTCATAACAGGTATATAGGCCACCATTAATAAGGTGATGCTTATGGAACCTTTTAAAATGATGTTATTGGTTCTTTAAGAGCTTCACATGCTATGCTTTGATCATATTCACTCCCATTCCCCACTTGCTGCCATGTACACCCTGCTGTCTTCAGTTTTCCAGTGATCCTTCTATGGTTAGTTGTCTCCATGATTCTCAGACTGTCCATTTCAGCAAATTTCCCCAGAATGCAGGCAATGCACTGTGACCTCACTTATTACAAGTCTAAGAACAATGCTCTGTTTCCTTCTTATAGGACGAGTAGCAGTTTCGAACCTTATGTTACACCTTTTACATCACTTCATGATTTTTTCTTGTTTCTCTAAAAAGATTTCTTTCCTTGCATCAAAGCATCTATGGATCTACTTGAAGGCTTTAAGTATAAACTCATCACCCTGCATATGAGCAGATCTGCAGAATACAGAGCTCCAGCAGAACACACTTTGTCCATTTGGTCTTGGGAAGCATCCAGAAGAGCTAGCTGCCAAGGAGTCCAGATGTTACTTTCCTCCTGTTCTAAGTTTCTTGGGGTTTGGGTATATCAAGCAAGACAACTACAGACAAAATTTGCTTTGGGTGGGTGTGTTCTTCCACCATGGCAAAGTCATCAATACTAGCTTTCTCTCAGCTCAAATAGTCCATCTGACTCAATAAGCAAGGCGGTTTTTGTTTTTTAATGTTTTATATACATAAAACTGAGAAAGAAAACCCAAGATCAGATTATTTTTGAGGAGTATAGTGTCCATATGATTGTCTGAGCCAGGGTTTCTATTGTTGCAACCAAACACTAAGACCAAAAAGCAAGTTGGGGAGGAGGAGAGTTTATTTGGCTTATCCTTCCAGATCATTGTACATCATTGGAGGAAGTCAGAACAGCAACTCAGGCAGGGCTGGAAGCTGGAGGCAGGAGCTGATGCAGAGGCCATGGAGGGGAGCTACTTACTGGCTTGCTCAGCCTGCTTTCCGATGGAGCCCAGAGCCACCAGTCCAGCGCTGGCACCATCCATCATGGGCTAGGTTCTCCCCAACTGATCACTAACTGAGAAAATGACTTAAAGATGGATCTCATGAAAGTATTTCCTCACCTGAGGCTCCTTCAGTTGACACACAAAATCAGCCTGTATACAGATATTGCTATGATTTGGGTGGGCCTTGAGAGACCTCCAAAGCCCCATGTGCTAGACACTTGGTTCTCATTTTGACACTATTATGAGGTGGTGGGAACTCTAGCAGATGAGCCACAGGGAAGCCATCAGGTCATTGAGGATATACCCTAGAAGGATGTGGGTTCCTGGTTTCTTTTTCCTGCTGTCCTTTGACTTGGAGCCATGAGTGGAATACTTTTGCTGTACCACATACTTGTGACAGGGTGTGTTGTTTCACTCCAAGTCCAAAGCAATGGATCCAAGAAGTTGTGAATTAAATCTTTAGAGTCGTGAGCCAAAATAACCCTTTCTTCCTATACTCTGGTAGTCTTGGGCATTTCTCCAGTAACAGATGACTGACTAACACCTACAGAAAAGTCTAGACTGAACATAGACCATGCAGACACAACTTATCAAGCCTAATGACATACATAGGCATAAGAAATGATAATGAAAATGTGGAATCCAGAAACACTGTGTTGTCTATGTTCTAGCTGCCTGCAAATAACCATAGTCATAGATTTTCTGAAGAGTCATGTGTGGCTGTTTTCCAGTATTAAGAAGCAAGCACAGTGCTGCCTTTTACCAGATCATGAATACATTCAAGAGATTGGGTACAGCTCTGCTTCTGTGGGTCCTGGGCAATCTGGTATAGGGATTGCTGTTTCTCAGGGTTTGGCTTCAGATCTCCGTAGTTAAGAGTCTGTTTTTTATAATGAGGCTAGCTGGAGATGCCAACCACATGGAGCAATGCCAGGAACAGGAGAGTCAAGACAAGCTTGGGCTGTGCCAACATGGAGCAAAAGAAGCTGTGTGTACTGGGTGAAATCGAAGTGTAGGTGCAGAGGGGAAATACATGTTGTACTCAAAGGGGTATACATGCTTAGTTTAAGCTCTACAAAATTCAGTGGCTAGCAAGAGGTAAAGGTTGGGAAAACAGACTGCACAAACAAAATACTAGTGTAAGATACAGAGAGGTAGCCCATGGAGAAGTAGGTGGCTTGTGCTTCGCCGCAAGCAGGAGACACGGCAGCTGGCTCAGGAGGTTGGGAGGCTTCCACCCTGACTAGGTCTCAGAAAACCCATGTGCACAGTAAGTTTTAATAAGAATAATTCCAGGATTATATGCGGCCTTTTAACAGCTATTCAGCTTTAATTGTCACCATTATTGTGGTTCCCTGATGCTATTCACTGACTTTGCACCTCTTCAACCCTCCCCCCCAGTTGATTTTTCTCACCTTCTCTGGTGTACACTTTCTGTCAACCTTATTATCCCTGTACTCCATATGTTAATTAGATTTACAGTTTTATTTTTCAGGCGTTCTTTATGGGTTAATTTTATTAATTGGTTTTCTGTTGGTAGCCTGTGGATTTTATGGATTTAAGAATAGCTCTTTTTTTTTTCCAATGAATAAAAAGCACCTGCTAGAGTTGGGGTTAGTTGGCTTTTTTTTTTTAATTTTATAGGCTTTCCTTTAGGCAAAAAATAAGCCACATTGTTTTGCATCAAAGGTGTCCTTTAATTGAAAATTGGAAACAGTGATTCTAACCTCTTTTTAGGACTATTGGATTTATAAGTCCAAGCACCGAAGATGCTTTTATCTCGCTGTGCCTAGTGACTTGTTGAAAACAGGGTTTTTAAAAAGTCACAGCAAGGCTGGAGAGATGGCTCAGCACTTGTTGCTCTTGCAGAAGTTCCAGGCTTGATTCCCAGCACCCACCCAGCAGCTCACAACTGTCCGTAACTCCAGTCTCAGGCAATCTGATACCCCTTTCTGACCTCTGCGGGCACCAGGCATGCATACAGCACACACATAGTTACAGGCAAAATACTCATGCACACAAAAATAAATAAACTAAAACAACTTTTTAAAAAGCTCCACCAGTGATAGTTACATTTGCCAATTCTCTTGCTTTTATGTATGTAAGAATAAGTGAGCTGATCATAAGCACACACTTTCACACATACACTAACACACATGCCTGCATGCCCGCACACATGCACTTCGCATGCGCACACATACACAATTTGAAGTCACTGAAAAGTATCTTATCCTAATATTAACTTCTCTTGCTCTTGAAGAGTTCATATGATGGAAATAACTGAAACGCTGGAAATTCCCTGTAGACCTAAACTTAATGGATCTCAGTTACCGTTAACTACTGCTGTGCAATCAACCACCTCTCAAGAAACCTGCTAGCTTAAAAAGTACACAGTTTATTTTCCTCCAATTCCACAAATTATACCAAGTTTTATAGAAGTAGTTTGTGTTCCACCTATTGTCATCTCAATTGCTTCTTTGGGTAGTGGATGGCAGCCCCCAGTAGCTGCCTCCTTTAAGTCTATGTTGACCATTTCTGGATGTTGGTGGATTCTCTCTTCCTTTCCACAGGGTCTCCCAATGTGGCAAGCTTGTGAAAGTGACTGGCCTGTTTGAAGGTTGAACATCCACAAACAGACAGAAAGAATTACACAGAACCATTGGTGTCCACAGTCAACAGCCGTCCAACATGGTTTCTACCACACACTGGTCAGAGAAGTTACAAAGTTCTACCCAAATTTAAGTAGTGGGAACACAGACCAAATGCAATGCACTACAGGACTTCTATGCGAAGTTCTCCAGTGACCAGACTGGGGTACTCCTTCACAATCACTGCACATCAATGCATTACCTTTTAGCTTCTTACCCCCCATCATTCAGTTATTAGTCTTTAGAAATCAAATGGGTTTTAAGAGAGGAGGTTACATTCACATTTGCCTTCCCTCCTGGGAAAACCACTATGATCAGCAGAGGAAGCAGCCCCTCTGTTCCACTGGGCCATCCCAACCTGCATTCCCTCTCTCAACCAGTAAACTGATGTCCAGACAGAAGAAGACTTCCATGACCCAGAAGCCAAGATTACACCATAGCATTCCTTTCTGGCATGCGCACATTCGTAAACGAAGGAAGATATTTCAAGTAGACGTGCATCTGTAGAATTTAGCAAAACAGACGAAATATTTATTCCAAATCAGGTTTACTCTGCATTGTAAATTTTTTCTGATTTTTCCTCTTAGGTTTCTGGGCTCTGTTGCTAAATTACGATTGTGAGAATTCTGTGATTCAAACTTTCAAAACAAAATTTCCAACACCATTCTTAACTCCAAGTAGTTCCAACTGTTCTCCTTTTAAATTACTAAGCTACCTTGGCCGCTGATCTTCTCTCTGGGAAGTCCCCATACAAATAGCCTGGAAATAAGGACATAGTTTCTTCTTAAAACAGATGGAAAAATACCTGAAGAATCTAAAAGCTTGACCCAGTCCTATCTCTGAGGAATATACCCACTTTCCAAACAATTATCTTCAATTGGGCTGAATACTGTTTTGGCATTCTATCCTAACAAGCATATGCATAACAAAGTGACTAGCATAGTGCTTATATGAGCTTATATGAGCACTTACCATGCTCATCATTTTCTATGGTTACTTCTGTGTGTGCACACCACTCAGTTTTCCCAACGATCTTATTAAGTGGATGCTGCTATTTCCATTGTGTGTCTGAGGAAATGGAGACTCCAAGAGTGGAAATCATTTGAGTCCAGAATGTTCTTTTCTTAAAGCCCTCATAGAAATGAATTCTATTGTTCATATTTACCACATTTTATCTGCACATCCGCTGATTTTCACTTAGATTGATTCCCAACTTGGCAGTTAACAATAATTGTCAAAACAGACATGGATGTTCCATATGCTAACTTCCTTAAATTAGAAGGCCAGAAATGAGGCTGATATGTTATATGGGGATTCTGTTTTAGTTTTATGGAACTAACTACCATGTGGCTTTCCAAAATATAGCTAGTCTCATTTATATTACTACAGTAAAAAAAAAAAAAAAAAAAAAAAAAAAAAAAAAAAAAAAAAAAAAAAAAAAAAAAAAAAAAAAAAAAAAAAAAAAAAAAAAAAAAAAAAGGAGAATCCTATTGTTTGCAACAGCGTAGATAAACCTGAAGGCTATGGGAAATAAGACAGGTACAGAAAGACAAAAGCAACATGATCTCACTTATCTGTAAAATATAAAATGTCAGTCACAGAAGCAGGAAACAGCATGATGGTTACCAGAGGCTCTGAGCTCAAGAGCTAAGGGTAAGCAGATGGACAACAGGACACGGATACTGGATAGAAAGTTTCAGTCCGCTAAGAGGATTAATTGCAGCGCTGTAACTATAAATTGGCCAAAGTTGCTTAAAAAATACTTCTATATTTCAAAAATCCTAAAACAATCTATTTTAAACATTTTCCTCATAGACAAATGGTAAGTGATAGAATTGATATTACGTTACTGGAGTAATCACTTTACGATAAATGTGCATCGATTATTTGCCAATTAAAATAAATAACTGTGGAGCTGGAGTGATGGTTCAGAGGTTAAGAACACTCATTGCTTTTTAAGATGGCTGGGTCCAGGTCCCGGCACCCACATGGTGGTGAATAATTGCCTGATGCCTCTTTTGGCCTCCATAGGCACACTACACCTATGTGACAGACATACACACAGGGAAAACACCCAACACATAAAATAAAAATAGGCAAACCTTAAAATAAATAAATAAATAAATAAATAAATAAATAAATAAATATATAAAAGGAAAATAATCTGATATCAAGTCAGGGTTAAAGCATGTGTATTCTGACTAAGGATTCCCTTGCCTTCCATGCCTTAACCTGCTACTCTCTCCTGAAAGCAATGAGCCATATTCATGACGGTTTTCAGGTAACCACACTGCCGCAGCCTGGACTTTGCTCTAAATCCAGTCACACAGAAAATTCCTAAGATATATAGTTCTCCAGGTAAACTCAAAGACATTGGAGGTATTTATGGCTCCCCATCTTTTGGGGGAGTTCACATCTTGTTTCTAAAATCCCTGACTTTGATAAGTCCTGTTAAGGGCAGTTGTACTTGTACGATCCATTGCTCAGAGGAGAGTCTGTTCTGAATTAGAAAATTGTTGCTGCTAAAGAGCCCCTGGGGGTTGGGGGCTGGGGGTTGGGGGTGCTGCATATGGGCTCAGCATGGCAGGCTCCTATGCTGATAATAAATGGGGGAAACGTGGCCAGTAAGGCCCACAGAAAGAAAAACACTTAAGTCTCTTGATGAAAGGCCATATGAGAAGGTAAGTGTTATAATTCAACTGAAAACACAAGCCAGCGGCAGGTTAGCCTTCCTTCCAGACAGACAGTTCAGGGATGGCTTTCCTGCAGCTCCAGTGGCAGTGATGGATTAACTGGGGAGGAGAAGCAGCTGAACTGACCTACCAGCTCCACATTGGCTCCCCAGTTCTCCCCGGGCTACAGGGCTTCAGGTCAGCTTTAATTCCTCTTAGCCTCCATTCTCCCACAGATCCAAGACAAGCCCCAAGAGACACCAGACCTGGAGAGCATCCTTCCAAGCTGTTTTCTGAAACTCAAGCCTTAAAGACAGGAGTTGTTCCCAGGTGCTTGGCAGAAGCCCCCATTTATTACTCCGCTAGGAAGGCTTGTTGAGCAGTCTGGAGCTGAGGAGTAGTATCCAAACCCAAACTTGGGGAGGAGTGTTGGCTGTTCAGATTTCTCAGAAGTGTGTCTAGAGCGAACTATTCCTCCTTTCAGAAGGCCCTCAGAAAGCTTCACTGGAAATCTGGGGGTGAGGATTATTCGGGGTGGGAATGGAAAGGGACCTCCCTGTCCTGGTCTCTGTCTCTGGTCTCTGATAAAGACAGCTGCTTTCTTCTTTCCCACCCCTTTTCTGGTCCCCATCATGACAGGCTTGTGTTGCCAGTGCTTGCAAAGCCATTTATTTCTATTCAGTAAGTGCACTTTGGATTTAGATACAGTTTGTGGACTGAGGGACCACTACAGGAAATATTACTCAAGTAGGCGATAGTCAGTTAATTCTCTCAAGTGTCTCCACATAGGGAATCACCTTCATCCTTTTCCAAGGTTGGCCAGCATCCCACAAAGGCAGTCACAGCCTCAGACAAAAGTCACATGTCTCTGACTGAGGATTTTGCATCCAGTACTAGATTATGAAAGTAGTCAGACAGAGAGTAGTAGGAAACAGCTGTGGGTACCAGGTCTAGATCTCAAACCCTATGGGATTGGTCTAAATTACAGATGATGAAACCGAATCAGGAGAAGGTAATGTTCCACTTCATTTTTTAGTCTCACTCATATTTTTGGTAAGGAATCTTCTGAGACTTTTCTATGAAAATTTATCATTTCCTATCTTAACAGTTTCATCAACCCTGGCATGAGAAATGCTATATACAAAATCAGAATGATCATGTACTTCAAGCTGTATTATTAAAAGGACATGGGGAGTTTATAAAATTGCAAAGGCTTTAGAATATAACAAACCTGAGTTCACATAATATTACTTAAAAGAAACCCCCCCCTCTCTCTCACACACACACGATTTGTTGGTGATGTAGTAATTCCTGTCAAACAACTGCAGATATTAGATGGGTTGTATAAATCCTAAATCTTCCAATAATTATGAAGTAACAGTGATCTTTTCTTTCTCCTGAAGCCAGTTTGAGTTAAAATGGAAAATAAATTAAGCTTTGCCTTCTCGCCTCTCTAATTCCCTACATCATTTTCCAGGAATGCAGATATGAGAATGGTTGATTTCCTTACCAGTTATATTAGAAATATGATATGTTGTATGTAAATAACATGCAGCACTCTCCAAAGAGTGTTCACTTTTACTTTGTGTCACATTTAGCCTTGAGACATTATATAAATACAGACTGCTCCACCCTAGGCTAGGAGGTTGATAGCTTTGATTTCATAGAAAAGAAATACAGGTTTTAGGACCAGTGACAGAAATAAGAGGGCCAAGGATGGCAGGGGAAACAGGGATCTAGTTCCACTTCTCATCCCCAAGACCGTGGAAAACAAGTCCAATTCTTGAAACAGCCAATAGCAAAGAGAAAGTCTTGCCAAGCTATGGCTAAGAATAGAGTCAGCTATCTGGAACCCTTCCTGGTTACATAAGAATTGCAGGGTTTTGTTTGTTTATTTATATTTCTGTGAAGAATGTCATGGGCTGTAGTAGTACTGAAGAGGTCCACAAGAGCCAAGAATGGAGTACAATAAAGGTCTATTTATTTGGAGATCAAATTCACAGTGAAGGAAGTGATCCACAGTCTTCTGCGTGCACTGGGAACTCGAACTGAAATCAGCAGAAAAAAGAGCCATGCACACTTTGTCTGCCTTTATAATACATGAGACCACACCCAAAGTGGGCTGGTATCTTAAAGGCTATTGGGTGAAGGAGTTCCCACAACAGTGGGTATTTTAATTGGGATTGTGTTGGATTTGTAAATAGCTTTTGGTAGAATGGTCATTTTTGCAATAGTCATCCTACTGATACATGAATGTTGGAGGTCTTTTTATTTCCTAATGGCTTCCTCAACTATTCCCCAAAGATCAGAAATTTTGGTCATAAAGGTCTTTCTCCTCCTTGGATAGGTTTATTCCAAGATAGTTTATTGTCTCTGAGACTATTGTAAATGGGAGCGTGCCCATGATTTCCTTCTCAGTGTTTGGTGGTGGGGTACAGAAAGGCTACTGATTTTTTCAGTTGATTTTGTATCCTACAACTTTACTGAAATTTTTTTTAAGAAGTTATCTGGTGTGTTTTTTGCAATCTCTTATATATAATATCATATCATCTGCAAATAGGGATAGTTTAACTTATTTTTTTCCTATAGTATTCCTTTAATTTTTGTGACATACTGCTCTAACTAGTGCTTCAAGTATATGCTGTGAAATTGTATCTTGTGGACCTAACAGGGAAACTATACCCACAATATCTCAGCCAGACATGGCCACATAAACAAGATCTTAATAATGACAATATCAATAGATACACTAACACAGAAGGAGGAAACATCACAGGGCCCCACCCTTGGGCAAAGAGCTTCAGACAACTAGTGACTATAGAGAGGGAGAATTAATGTTTCATGGGAATGAACCTGGGAGTTGGTTATATAATACAAAGTTCTCATCCCTGATATCTTATGTACCCAAAGCATGGTAAATGAAGTCATCAGGATTTATTATTTCTATGTAATCTATATGATTACATACATTATCTATATCATATATCTATATCTATAGATAGATGATAGATAGATAGATAGATAGATGATAAATAGATAGATCTATAGATAGATAGATAGATGATAAATAGATAGATCTATAGATAGATAGATAGATACATAGATAGATACATAGATAGATAGATAGATACATAGATAGATAGATAGATAGATAGATAGATAGATAGATAGATAGATAGATAGATAGATTCAAAGGAAAAGAAAGGAAGTTGGAAGAGCATGTGAAAGGATAGAAGTAAAGGGGCATTGGGAGGCCTGGTAGTGATTAGAGGAAGAAAATGGGAAGGAGGAAATAATGCAATTACATTTTAACTTAAAAAATTATAAAGTATAAGATCAGAATGCATTGACAATATATACAAAAGTACCAAGGAACAAATTTAGTAATAAACAAAAAGTCAGATGATTAGAAATTATGAGTATCTTGCTTATTCAGAGAAGAGTGGGAGCAGTGTGCCTTGCAGTAGCCCAGAATGTCTGTGTGTGCTAGGCCTTGTGGGAAGAGACAGCTGCTTCCAGTTGTCCAATCAGAACAATGCACTTGTAGCAATGTCAAAGCCAAGGGTTCTCAACCCCTGTGAGCTCCTGAGGATCCCCAGAGGAGACATCCAGGAATCCTGCTTGAAAGGAGCTTTGCCCTGGAGGATCTAATGTGAGACAAGGTGCTGTGCTGTGTGTTAGAGTTGTCTAGTTCTTCAGGACAAGATGCCTGTGTCCTTTGATAAAGGAAGCAAGTCTGTGATTTTGTTTAAGAGTTTAGGCTTTATTTCCTGGATTTTCTCTAAGTCTTCCTGAGCAAGGAACTGGGATGTGTATCACAAATTCTATTTCCTGAAAAAGTGTCACCTAATCCCAGCTTAGCTAATTCCTGCTGTCTCGTGTTCACGTTCTTGTCATTTGACTATACCGAGAGGAGGGCACATTGTCACACTCACAAGCTGTTTGGTTTTCATGCAAGATATAAGCTTCAGGATCTTCATTTGTTGAACAAACGAGGCTGAGGAACCCTAAGATCTTAAAATGGGGCTCCATGGAGAACTCTGGAAGAACCTGGTGTTCCACATTAGGAACAGCTACTGCCTCCACCCCAGCGTCAAACAGAGAAGCACTACCTATCCATTTTGGACACCTGGCCTCTAGTGGTAATTCATTTGTAAAGGGGTGGTAGTTAGGTGTGAAGAAAATAGCAGTGCAGAGAAGTTCTGAACTATAAGGAGGAGCACAATTTGCAATAACTAAGAAGTGGACATCACCCAAATGTCCATCAAAAGGTTTATGGATAAGCAAATTGTGATACCTATAGATAAAATAGAAAAGTATTCATCCATAAAAAAGAAATGGGGTGCTGATACATGGTAACAATGTTGGTGAATTTCAAAAGCACCATGTTAAGTGAATGGAGCCAGGTACAAAAGTTTACATGTATGAGACCAATTGTATGACATGTCTGGAGTTGATAGACAGAATGCAAATAGGTGACTTATAAGGACTGCAGGTTGGAATGATGAAGAAGGAAATGGTTTCTTTGATGTGGGATTTTCCTGGCTTATTAGATATAGGCTTTTACTTTTGAGTTGGGACTTGTTTTGGAACTAGGTAGATGTAAAATGCTAGGGTAAGACATGGAACAGAGCACATGCTTGCTACATGGCAATTGTTGTTTATTAAGAAACTGAAAATATATGTTTAGAAAACAGGGAAGTTTGTGGTAAGAATTTGACCTGCTAGATTGCTATTATACAACATAGATAAAGATGACTTTGTGTGACTGTAATGTTAGCATACAACAGGAAGATTGACATTTTTACATACTATTTATTGAGGGAAAATTTTGATCAAAGAAGCTTTGGAAATTTTGAAGAAAGAACAGACTATTGTCTAAGAGTAGATAGCAGAACACAATATCATGATGGTGACCTTGAAATGCCCTTGGTAGGTCTGAGGGTTTTTTTCTTATATGCAAAGATTCCCCAGGAGTATACATCAATACCTTTCGATATCAGGAAGCAAATACTTTGGAATTTTACATTGGTGCAAAAAATTAGAGGGAAAGCAAACTAGACAGAGAAAGGTCTAGTAAAATGAGACTGCATTTCTTAGGATACTTGTTTTTGTCAGCAAGATTGAATCTATTCTTGAGTGGAAGAGGAACGAGCCAAAGAAGAGGTCAACTTGTAATTCAGAGAGAAGGCAATTTCCAAAGCCATAGTAGAGATGGTGTCAACCGTTAATACTGGCAGCATAACGTTCTTCAATAAATTTACTTGAAAATCAAGAATTCAAGGCTTTTATATCAGGTATGTTCCAAGTGATACGGTGGTCTTTAGGTATACAACTAGAAAAAGCCAGTTCCCTACTTTGTGGGCTGTACAGTCCCACAGAGGTGAGATAATTCCTTAAGCTCTTGCAGGTACTTCAATGTCAGCATGCCCAAATCCAAATTCCAAAGCATCTGCCTGTAATCGTTCTAAGTTTTCTTTTGCAGTAAATTCTACAAGAGTAGGATTCATTATTGATACATTTTATTGTTAACCCTGTATCCAATTCCCACCCAGTTGTGTCTGTTTTGATGGGCGGTGTCTTCTGAACCCACCCACCTTCCTTTCCTCTCCATAGCCCATGCTGTACGGAGATGCCATCTCCTGGAACTCAGTAGACGCTTCCTAATGGTACCTTATGTCCACTCTGACCTTTGTCAGTTCATTCTCAATGTAAAGGAGTGCAAACACCCTCACCTGGGACAAATAACGCTGTGTGATCTGCTCACTCTCTGCACCTCTGCCACGCCGTTTCCCTGCCTCATTAACTCTTCGTTTCTTCAAACTTGACATGTGCTCTTCTGCCATAGACCTTTTTGGTGCTATCCCTACCTTCCCACTGATGTATTTAATTAGCACAATAAATCCTGTCATTATGTATTAATATTATTAGTATTTGCTGATTTTTGAGTGTATGATTGTTTAATTGGGTTTTCTTTGATGGTAGATTGAGCTTCATAGGGATAGACTCTATTGGGTTGCGTCATGACAGTTTTCTCCCTGGGTGGGGGGAGATCCAATCAACACCTTCTTCCTCCTTCTATAACTCCAATAACAACCCAAAATTCCAACCCAAAGTTCACTCCAGGGAACCTATGAATTTATTAAGCTTATTTACACAGCAGCTGGTAAAGCATTGCAGGCAGGAGTGTAGGTGGCCTTAGATCAGTTACACCAAAATCCTTGTAACCAGCATAGAGGATAAATTCCTCATGGCTATGTAGATAAAGTCCCATCCTTCATTCCTCCCGGCAATAAAAGCTACAGCAGTTCACTTTTTACAAGTTAATTGCTACAGTTGATTTTTTGAAATACCTAAGTAAGAAGAATGGAAGGGAGCACAGTAATAGAAACCACGAAAGGGATAGCTGTGACTTTAATGAATGATGGCAATAGTTGAGATCAAAGTAGGTGGACCTAGAGGTAGACATGAATAGATGGTGTAGTGGCATTTCATTTGTATTTTAACAAGTAAAACTTGCCTGAGGATCAGAAAAGTAAAACAGCCACACTGGCCAGCCTTACAGACCAAGCAGCAATGACACACACCTTTAATCCCAGTAGCCACAATGACACACACCTTTAATCCCAGTAGCCACACTAGTTTACCATAGAAACCAGGCAGTTGATATGGGATTCCCCATGCATGCTGTGATTACCATTAATGAATAAAGAAACAGCTTTGGACCTATAGCAGGGCAGAACTTCATTAGGTGTGGAAAACTAAACTGAATTCTGGGAGAAAGGAGGTGGAGTGAGGGAGAAGCCATGAAGTCACCACTGGAGACAGATGGGCTGAAATTTCGCTGGTAGGCCATGACGTCATGGTGATGCACAGATTAATGGAGATGGGTTAAATTAAGATGGAAGAGTTAGCCAATAAGAAGCTAGATCTAATGGGCCAAACAGTGGTTTAAATAATACAGTTTCTGTGTGATTATTTTGGGAGTCTGGGCTGAGCAGCCAGACATGAACAAGCAGTCTCCCTACAACAGGCAGTAGTAGTACATACCTTTAATCCCAGAAGTAGAGAGGATTATAAAACAGAAGGAGACAGTTCTCCATCTCAGTCTCATTCTGAGATTCCTGGAGGCAGGATTGCTGTTCTCAGACTGATGTCAAGGTAAGAGCCAGTGGCTGGGTGTTTTGCTTTTCTGGTCTTCAGGTTGAACCCCAATTTCTGTCTCTGAGTTTATATTATTCATGCTAATGATGGACTATGGGAAACAGGATGATGGTTTATGAAATGGCCACGATTGGAGAGGAGACTGACAGAACAGCATTACTGTAAAATGTTTTGTAACAGTTGCCATTAGAAGACACAGAGATGGTACCAGGATAGAATCATTCAGGTAAAGAATCAAAAAGAAGGAAAGAAAAGGAACCATGTGCTACTTGTAGTACAGCTCAACCTCAAGGTAAACCTTCCAACATGACCCCAAGAAGCCATCCTGTGTTCATTTTTTAACATTGGTGAATCTTTTCACAGTTAACGCCATTTACTAATCACAACTTCATCGTCTTCCCAGACAGAAAAATGAAATTTAATAAAGAAAAATATCTCATTCTCCAAATGTCTGAGTGGGCTTCTAGTCAATTCCCATTCCTTTCCCCCCACCTTGTAGCAAAAGAAAATGTGTCTGGGCACTCTCTCCCAAAGTAGTTTGCAGTCCAGTTGTTAACACTTGTGTGGCATTAGCATTGTTGTTTGCATTTATTACCCAGACATCCTCAGATTGGCCTGTGCTGACACATACTTCCTACAACGCAGGAAATGCTATGGGATATGGGAGCGTTTAGATGTGGACCTAATTGAAATGGGTGAAGTTTATTTTCTTTTATGTTCCATTTCTCCCTCATGCCTTCACAAGCTAGTGGGTCCAGATGTTTGAAATCACCAATTAAAAACAAAGAGACCACTAGGAATAGAGTTAGAAAGAGATACCAAGTGGTAATTAGGGATGAGACAGCTGAAATGGCTTCACGATGGGAAAGATTCTTTCATTCGAAAAGAATGTATGTGCAAATTAGAATCCTTTTCTCCTTCTGGACTGTAAAGAAAATTTAGCATTTATAAACTGCCACTATGAGTCTTTATTTCTATAGGAAAAATGTGTGCTGGCTATTTCCATAGTAATCAATGTGTGCCATTTAAATTACAGATTGCCTGATGTAAAAACAAAAAAGTTGAGAAAGCCAAGACAGAGCTTTTTCTCAGACTTCTAAGCTTGCCAAACCCTCTGTGAGACATCCTGTGTGGCTAGCCCAGAGGCTGTTGCCTAGAGGACATGGGTTTTCTGTGTCTGCCAGCCTCATCCCAAAGCAGTACAGAGGGAAAGACTTAGGCATGCTAGAAGCATTTTGATCACCTAGTTTTTTGCTTGATAATTCACACCTCAATTAGAAATGTCTCTCAACTTCTAGTTAGGAACTGAAGTATAGGTACAAGACAGAGAGAAGAAGGAAGGGAGGGTCGGAAGGACATGGGGAGGTGCAAAGAAGAGAAAGAGAAGAGAGCGTGGAGGTCTCTTTCTGTAACCCCAGCACTTGGAAAGTGGAGATGGGCAGATGTCAGGCTCATACCAGAATGGACTATACAATGAGACCATGTCTTAAAGTGGGAAGGGGAAATAATGAGGCAGAAATGGGACAAGAAAAAGGGGCCATGGCTAAATACAAAGCAAAGACCTTAGTGGGGATAACTAAGAAGATGGGTCATGGGCCATTTCAGGAAGAAGTGTAGTTCTGTCACTTTTAGGTAGCAAACTATTTCCAGTTAGCTTAGGTAACTTTTCCTATGGAATGGGAAACTAGCAGCAAATTTGGGGACAACTGGGTATTTTTTTTCTTACTTGCTTGTGTCTAATGGAGATGGTTGATTATATTTAAAAATGAGTTTTACCTCCCCTTTCCAAGTTTATAAAAATCTATTTGTTTGGGGCTTTTCCCCGTAGATGAACTTAGATAAACTTCAGCTAAGCCACTCTTCAAATTATCACAAATTCCAAAGAATAAAATCCAAATGACTGAGGTCTGGCTGTGTTCCTCATTTTCAAAACAATTTCAGTCCCCTGTGGTTTCATGCTGAATGAAGCTGAAGGGGGAAAATTAAATAGCTACAGAAAATGAAAATAGCCTGCCTTGCATTTTAAGCTGGGAAACAACTAATTTGGGGATTTCCCCCTTCCCACTACACCTCACCAGGGTGTGTCTGGCAGGTGTCACTCAACCTTCTCAATGTCAAGCTGTCCACTCTCTCTTTCTCTCTCCACCATAGCATCTGCTCCAGAAGTCAAGTACCAGATCTTTATTGGTTATCACAGAAACCTCTCCAATTGGTTGGAAAATGTAGTTGACCTACCAGCCTCTTGCCCTGGGCACATTCCATTTCTGAATTCACGTTCTGCTTCGGCAGCTGCCCATCCTCTCAAGTCTGCTTCCTACTGAGTCCTTTATTTTTAATCTAAAAATCACTTTATTGGTGGTGAATTCACAAATAAATAAAAGCATCCTGCCACTATATTAACAGATAAATACCATTTAATTGCTTATGAAATATGCACGTTATAGATATAATTGCAAGATAGTATCTATATCACTGTGACTTCTGTGTTTTAAATATAATCAATGATAGATTGATATATAGGTGATAAATACAAGATAGTTTATACTGAGGAAGATAATAGTTTCATCATAGCTATTGATGGTCTCATTATATATAACAATCAGAGAACATTAACACCAGATGAAACCATTCTGTAGCTGTATCAGGGTCCTGAAATAGCACATAAAAAATGAGATCCTTTGTAACCTGATTTAAGCATAAAAAACAGGAGCACTGCAATAAAACATAAAAAATAATTAAGCAGCCACAGTTCATAAGCTGAAGCCCTGATTTACAACGTGAATAGAGCCTTTGATTGATAATTCCACTTGGGTGGGGACATGAAGCTGGAGTCCCATGGTGGGATAAGTACCTTTAATGCAAGAGACCTGAACTGTCTCACCCTCTATCTCCCATGTTAAGACATAGCACACTTGTTTGAATAAGAAATGTTCATTCATAAGCTTGGGTATTTGAATGCATGGTTCCCAATTGGCAACTGATGGAGAGGTTTAGGTGATGCAGCCTTGCTGGAGGAAGTATGTCACTGGAGGTGGGCTTTGAGAGTTTAAATCCATAGATGGCTTCCAGCTCATTCTCTCTGTGTCAAGCCTGTTTTTAGCAATGTGACCTCTCTGCTTCCTGCTCTGACTGATGCCATTCTTGCCCTTTGGTGCAAATGATATCCTACGATGGGCTCTAGCCTTCTAAACTGTAGCCAAAACAAACTCTTTCTGTAATTGTGTTGACCATGGTATTTTCTCACAGCAACAGACAAACTATTATGCAGTAGTATACAGCCTTGACTGTGTGCCAGGCACAAAGCCTTCACCATGCCAGACCCTGGTCTTACCCTGCAGTCTCGGGACTTACAGGAAATCGATTTCCAATGTCTATGTTATAGAGTTGTGTCATGGGAGCCTGAGATAAGTAATGAGTGACTACTTATTTACAGTGCCCAGTTATAAACGCTTTATAGTTATTCCTTGTTCTCTGGTCAATTCACTTAGGGTCTCAAAGAATTGCTTCACTTCCTGATAGTATCCATTCAAGAGCAAAGCCCTGATTCCTTGAACCCAACAAAACAACAAACTAACCGTTCTTTGCTAAGATATCATAATGTATTTCTCGGGGTCCTTCATTGTCATCAGCAGTTGTCAGTTGTCAGGTGTTCGACTACTATGTAACGTCATGTGGCCTATGGCTGGAGAGTTTTGACATAGACTGTGCACCAACTGCACACACACACACACACACACACACACACACACACACACACACACACACACACACTTCCTAAGCCTGTCTGTTGGGAGGGCCTAACAGCAAGGACTCACTTGGATTCCTATAGCCATGATCTCTAATACAGAAATCTCTAAGACAGAAATCAACAAGAACGAATGAAATTAGTGAACAAGCACAAT
Source organism: Ondatra zibethicus (assembly GCA_004026605.1). NCBI lineage: Eukaryota > Metazoa > Chordata > Mammalia > Rodentia > Cricetidae > Ondatra > Ondatra zibethicus. The sequence continues at coordinate 71,461 of PVIU01001003.1, read as the reverse complement.
GAGAAATAATATTTTTTTCATACATAGCTGTAAACTACCCACTTGATTCTTATTTGATGCACGAAAAAGATAGATGGTAACTTTGTAGTACAGAAATCTGTCAAAAAAAAAAAAAAACACTTGAAGCCGATCCTGAAGGTTAGCATCACTAACAATAGGGCAAATCCTACCCATGTGACTCTTGATATGACACTGAGAAAAAAATGGCCTTTCAACCATGGGGATCTTACTTGTGAAGAAGCAGTCACAGAAATTAAGAGAGCTTTAAAAAAAACAACCCGTGATTGTTCAAAAGTGTGCCGGCTATAAAATAAGGAGAAAAGGGGGTGGGGGTATTCTAGACTTTGAAAGAGAACTAATTGTAATGTATGATCTTAAACCTGAAAAAATTAATTGCTAAAATATGAATAAAGTCTATAAATTAAATGACAGTTTACTAATCCTAGTCCCCTAATTTTTGTAACTGTAATGATTTATATAATTGTTAATATTTAGGAAAGGAGCTAGGCTGGAGACATGGCTCAGTGAGTTAGAGCACTTAGCACCTTTTCGGAGGCCTGAGTTCAGTTCCCAGCACCCAAGATAGGTGTATCACGACTATCTGTTACTCCAGTTCCAGGGCATTTAATGAACTCCTCTGGCCTGCTTAGGCACTGCACTCATGGGTACACACAAACACACACACACATACACACACACACACACACAAACACACACTTACAAATAAAAATTAAATCTTGAAAAATAGTTAGAAAAATATGATGACAGACAGAGAATTATATTGCTGCTCTTGATATTTTTACAAGAATAAAATCATTTCAAAATGAACTTTTTAACTCGAAAAACTTTTAAAAAAAGAAACTATTTCTATGTATTTATCCTTCTTTTGTTATTATGTGCAATAAATTGATAGGAAAACATCTACACTCTGAGCATAATGTAAATGCCTCTTTAGGGAACAGTTAATGAATGGAATAAATGAGAAAAAAATGTCTCAAAATGTGTGTCATCAAAATTCCAAATTTCACGCATATTTAGCTTCGAAAATAATAGTGATCATAAGACGTGGGCCTGGAAAACTTTCTGGCGGGTCTGCACATTGCAAATTTCTCCTGGTTTGTTTTTCCTGCTGTTTTCTTATTTTTCCTAACTTCTTTCTATTACTGGATTTTCAATTAGGTTTCCACTTCACTTATTTTCTTAACTTAAGCATTTATATTTTCAGAATTTTTTAAAAAGACATTTTTAACAAAATGATTGGCACACATAAAAAATTCACCCAGAACCCTTACCCCATTTAAAAATTATAACTTTATTCAAATATGTAAAAATAAACCATATGCATTTTTAACTCTGTCAGTGTTACAAAGTAAAAGTATGATTGTAGCTGTCATTATTTTATACTGGATATGCTTAGGGCCATATCGACCCCAAACCACAGAAAAATGTAATCAGCCACATGTTTGAGGATAAAAAAAAGGCAAATACATGGCTATTAAAAACATCTGTTATTTGGGGATATTATTCTAATTTGCACAAATCTTTAGCTCTGTGTTAACATGGCTAGCATAGCTCATCTTCCTGAGCAGATGATCACAGTTCCTCTCAAACTCCACTATCTACATATTTCAGAAAGCCATGTAAATATACAATGCTGTAGGTTGTAGACACCCCAAGATGGCCAGGTTAACTAAATTTAACTAAAGCTAATGCTAGTGGGTTTCACAGTGCTGTCAATTGCCCAGAAAATCCTAGTAATGTTGGTTTAAAATGGTCTCAGAGCATTTCCATGTTAACTATTATTACAGCCATACCTAGGTACCACTCAAAGTTTGTAAGCAGCCCAGGGGTCAGGAGTTAATAAGTTAATAATGGCTATGGTTTCTGCCATACTGGATACACAATAGCAAATAGCATCACCAAACACTTGTCCACAAAATGCCTTGTCTCCCATTTAGTTTCTTCTGGAGATGATGCTCCAGCACAGCTGTAGAAGTCCAGAGTTGTGTTTGGAGTGTGGTTAGCAGTCACAAAGCACTGTAACGTTTGTTGTTTTAAAAAAAAATTCTTAGGTAGCTCTCTCCAGGCACTATTTATTGTAACTGTTTCTGGAAATCGTGACAAATGAGGATGAGGAGGGGACCATTATAAATGAGTAAAAGTGCATGCATGTTAGAAAACGTGTTTCTGGTTGCATGTCCCTTCCTAGTCCTGCCTCACTCTAGAAAGCATGATGTCCCTGAAACTGAAGGCAGTGGTATCACCTGACTCATGGCTTGCAGTGTTAGTCACCACTGTAGTAGATAGCACCCTCAGATGTCCCAACTAGTCCTTTTCTTTTATTGCTTCTAAAGTTGATGCTTTCATTTCCTTTTTCTCTCTGAATACTCAGTATGGAAATTCCACTGCAGAGCCCAGTCAGGTAGTGCAGACTTCTAAGTCTAGCTCTCAGAAGGTTGAGAGCTTGGGATACCTTTAAGTTTGTGTTTCCAAAAGAAGAAAAGTAAATGCTGGTCACAAATCTTGCAAGCAGACAGTGTTAGCCTGGTTTGTATCCCAAGAGGTAGTCAACCTCCTTTCCCATGGATTGAAACACAAGTTTGATCATTTTGAAGAAATACACCTTTTGTACCTACATATCTGAGAAGTTCTATAAAGAAAATGTGTCATTCTCAATGTTTCTTTTTGGTTCCCATTAGCAATTATTTTTAATTTTTAAAATTTTATTAATGTAGTGAATTACATTGATTGCTTTTTAAAGGTTTAGCTAATGTTGTTTGACTGAAACACATTCTCCTATTTATAGCACAGTAAATTTCCTTAGCATTGTGTTAGATCTATGAGTAATACTGGAATGCACTTTCCCTGTTTTCTAGTTTCACTGTGTTTGAAGTATTGAGATAATTCTAGCCTTACAGGATAACCAGGGAGGGAGTCCTTCCTTGACAATTTTCTGGGTGAATTTGTATGGGATTGGTATCGCTTATTTCTTAAATGTTTGATAAAAATCATCAATGTTACCATCCAATGCTGCAATTTTATTAATGGGAAGGTTTGAACCACAAACACAATTTCTTTAATCAGCACAGATCTTCTCTAGTTATTTGTTTCTTCTTGAATGAGCTTTAATAGTTTCCATCTTGCAAGAAATTTATTCATTTAACTTGTTGGAATGAATGGAAAAATATGGTCAGAAATATTTCACAATGTTTTAATAGCTGTAGAATATATGATAACACTGTCCAGATAATAAGATTTTGCCTGTTTTCTTGATGCTCAGCCTGCCTGGATAGCTGTCACATTTCTTGGCTTCTCTATGAAACAGCTCTTTTTGTTTTATGTTTTCTTTTTCATCATTCTGTGCTCTTATCTTTATTATTTCCTTCCTTCTGTTTATTTTGTCTTATATTGTTCTATTTTCTTTTCTAGTTTCATATGATGGTAACCAAAGACTTTGACTTAGGACCTGCTTACTTTCTTTCTTTATTTTTTTCTTCAATGATGTGACCAAATACCTGGAAAGAAGTTACTTAAGGGAGGACAGGTTCTATTTTGGCTCCTAATTTAATGCAAAATAGTCCAGCATGGCAGGGAAGGAATGGTGGCAGAAACTGGAGGCAGATGGACACTCTGTGTCCACAGTCAGGAAGCAAAGAGAAACGGATGCTGGCGCTCAGCTTGCCTTCTCCATCTGATTCACTCTAAGACCCACAGCCCGCTCTCTCTTTAACGTTCCTGCGAAAGCTTTCATAGATATATGCAACAGAGTGTTTCCACGATGATTCTAAATCCAGCCCAACTGACAAGCAATATCTATCAACACTGGACCTTTCTTTTCTTCTAACATAGGTGTTCGTTGCTATTAATGCCTCTGTAATTGGTAGTTCCTGTAGTGACCTATAAATAGTGATTTCCTTCATTTTTGTTGAGCTGAAAGTGCTTTCTAATCTTGATTTTTATTCTTTTTAATTGATTACATACTTTAACTTGTACTTGGTTTTCAGTACTGAGGGTTTTTCCAGTGCTCTTCCCACTGATGTCTAACTTCATTTGCCACAGCTGGAAATGTACTTGATTGACTTGTATCTTTCTTATGTCCTGCTAGGCCCATCTTTTTCCTCTGCAACTAAGGCATGTAACTGATTCTAAGAGTTCTTCTTAACACACACACACAGAGAGAGAGAGAGACAGAGAGACAGAGAGAGAGACAGTGACAGAGACAGAGAGACAGAGACAGAGAGACTCGAATTCCCAACAGGAATCCTTGTGGATCCTCAGCATTCTTCTTCCACGTAGCTCCCTTCTTTCCAGTGTCTGCCCTGGACACTTCATTGGTCTTTGTGGATTTACCTATTCAGTTCTGCTTTTTCTGTCTAGCTCTCTGGTGCTGATGAAGAGCTGGGCAGTCACAACCTATTTCATTTATTTTCTGTCTCTCAAAGCATTGTTCTCCATTGCAGGATGCCCAAGACCTTCAAAGACAATCTTCTGCATGTTTGTGTTTTAAGTTGTTTTACATAGAGAAATAAAAATTATCCATGTTGACCAGTATTTTTGTAGATAAAGAATTGAGTCTATGATGTTTATAAGATATAAGAGAATCAAGATTTCAAGTCTTTCTAGATCAAACCATAAGTTATTGAAATTTCAATAAAAATTTCATGAAAATGGTATGAGGTTAGAAATTCTGGTTCTAAAATACAAATGGAAAACTAAGACTAGAACATTTCTTTTGTAATTGTCAGGATTTGCTTCCGTATTTTATTCTTATCACCCCATCACATGACATTCTCTCTCTCTCTCTCTCTTAGTGTGTGTGTGTGTGTGTGCATGCGCATGAGTGTGTCTGTGTAAATGTGCGTGTGTGTTTCTGTCTTTAGTCATTCTAAAATGCAAACTATTTAAGAACAGTCACTTAATTTTCATCACTCCTATATACTTACTGTCTAACACATATATATTTTAATTAATTATTGTCTTAATGAGAAACATCTGACTAATTCAACACCTGAAATACAGGACTGGAAATTAGATTTAGAGACTTTAAGATCCATGTTAGAGGTCATAACAACAAACACAAGTTTATGAGCTACGTAAGGAAGTAAACATGACAAAAGAGAAAACTCAGAAGCATCCTTCATACAAACAACGTGATCAGCACCGGACAGAAGTCGCTTAGCAAGCCTAACACAAAAGATTGACGCATAGTTCACAATAGCCAGACAAGGCCTTGCATACACGAGAAGGAAGCCTCTTCCTAATCCTATGTCTCAAATAAACTCTATGGACTTTGAAGACTCTGAGCATGGTAAGAAAAACATTAAGATTAAATATCTGAGACTATTTTTATGACCCATGATAGAGATGACGTTTTTAAGCCTGAAACGAAAAGGACATCTAGATAGAAGGATTTATAATTTTGATTATAAAGAAATGTAAACTTTTGTATGGACGCAAAGGAATACTGTGAACAGGGTGTCTGAAATATATTTAAAAACACAAGTTCAGTACTGATCTGACATTGGTAGAAGGAGGAGCTACCACATTAACAAGACAAAGTGGTGAAGGCAGAAAGCTGGTGGGGAAAATGGCAGTGGGCATGAACAAGAAGTTCCCAGCAGAACAGTCAGCAGCCACACCCTTGTTTTTACATATGATAAAAAAATTAAATAAAACATGTTTTTTGATATCCCACCAAGCTGGCGAAATAAAGTCTGACCATCTCAAATATTGGTGATAATTGGGGGAAATGGGTCAATTTTCCAAAGGTTAAGTCACTTATCTCTGCACAACCACTTGGAGGCTCAATTTTGTAATCTCTGGTAATGTTAATAAAAGGCTCTACCCCAGAATTCCATTTTAATTTCTAGATTAATGTCCTGGAAAAATGTATTTACATATTCTATGTAATATATTATATATATTATAGAATGAACTTGCTGCCTCTTGCATGTATGGAGCAATAGTTATGTATTGTCCTCAGGAGGATTGAAGACAGTATCTTGGGTTCTGTGGTTAAGTTGAAAAATACTGCTTGAATCAGGAACCACACAGCAGTTAAATGCGATGTCTCAGACTATATCTATCATTATAAAAGATACCCCCAAAATAAGAATAAGTTGAAAGAATGAGATAAGATTAAATGCATGTATTGTGAAAGCATTCATGTAAATGTTTGTAAAGATTGCTGTGTATTATTGGATAGTGCTATTAGTTGTTATTTAACTAAACAGTCACTAAAACAGAAATAGCAACATACACTGAATCAGTGAAAGTAATATTGGAGAGAAGTAAAGAGGGAATGAGAGAAAGACTTCATCGTTGTAAGTATTGTTAATTTATGTCATATATAACATGTAAAAGTTTCGTATTTATTTAACATTTGCCAGAAAAAGAAAAGGTCAAATCAGAAGTTTTCCTTGGGCCTTCTTATAAAGTAGCAAGAGGCACATGGACTGGAGGGCTTTGAATCTTCCCATCTTTCCTCTACTGACAGATCATAGTAAAGGAAGCTGCTCCGTTGTTTCTTACATCCCGCCACTTGGTACCGAAGCCTGCCCCTGCTGTCATTCTTAGTGTGAAGGCCCTCAGACACTGGCGCAGCTTTTCACAGCAATGATCTGGCTGGAAAACCTGAGCAAACAAAGAAAGGAGAAAATTAACACTGATCTCTGGCCAAAATAATTTGCCTATGATAAACAAAATAGACAATCTCCAGTTCCCACCCCCAGCAGATTACCACCACCTGTGGCCAATTTTCTTTGAATGCTTGGTAGTTCCTATTGCTTTATGTTCCTGTTAGGTCATTATTCTTTTTTGATTTTAACCCTTGCAGTACCGTTTGCCTTGGCTTCCTGCTTTAGGAGTGAATGCTTCCAACTTGCCTCTGACCTTGCCATCTCAAAATTCAGACAGGGCTCTAAAGCTGCAGTCTCGTTCCCCTTAACAAATGACATCCTGTGTAGGGCAGTCTTTCCCTCACTTTTTGACTCTCAGGGTGAAAGGTTCTGGTTCTTCGATGGTGGGCCTCTTTGTAGGCACTAGGCAATGCAGACTTTCTCACAATGCTTCACTATCTGGTACAATATCCAAGAAGCAAGAGAATGAAATCTAAGTGAACAAATAAAAGTCAGTTGATAGACAACTCTGACAGCCAGGTAAGTGAGTTTCAGAGTAGTAAAAGAGACATCAAATACAAAGAGGTCAGTGAGAAAGCATGGACACCCTGAGGCTAAAGAGGTAAGGCCGAGAAGCATTTCTACAAACTCCAGAAAGAATGTGGGATACAGGATGCAAGTTCCTGAAGAGCTGCAGACTTGAAAAGGTTCAGTTACCACTGAAATGATACTGGTATAAGGGAGAAAGCGGGAAGGAATCACGACTAACTCTACCTCTTGCTTCTGTTCAATATTCAGCATTCGCTCTCCCCACACCTGCCTAGTCAGAGAACCCGGATGAAGCAGTCCTTTTGATTGGAGAGCAGGGTTTAGAGAGGAAGGAAGAAACAGAATAATTCTTTCTGGGAAGACCTGATGCTCCCGTCTCTACATGCAAACCCCTTCCTTCTTTCAAGTTCCTGTTGTCTGACTATGCCATGCCTTTGCTGCTCCTCAATGCTGTCCCCTACCTCTCTACGGCTTTCACCACCATCCTAGGCAACTTTACTGAGTATGTGAATCCAGCATAGCTTCAGTTTGCCTATTATACATTAGCAATCATCGATGTTCTGATTCAGTAACCTGTCATCATCAACGAGATATGAACTCTGGCTCCCCACTCCCAAACTCACCCACCTCCATTTTCTCCTCACTTCTTTCAGTTTCAACAAACACTCTCTTTCTCCTGTGGAGAGCATCCTTGCACCCTGTGCGCTGTGTGGGATCCCCTCCTTTCTATGGAGATCCTGCTACAGAGTCATGTTCTTCCTTACAGTCAGCTTTCTTGTGGAACATATGTGTTTCTTTCTAAAAAATACAAAGAAACCTCTCATATGTTAGACAGTGGTGGTGCACGCTTTGAATCCCAGCACTTGGGAGGCAGAGGTAGATGAATCAGTGAGTTTGAAGCCAGTCTGGTCAGGACAGTCAGGGCTATACAGAGAAACCCTGTCTTGAAAAACAAACAAAACAAAATAAAATAAAATAAAATAAAGGAAAGAAAAGAAAATGAAAGAAATATTACAAAAGAAAAAAGAAAATGACTCTCGTGACTCCAGGAAAACACCTTTCAGCCACTGGATAGTAGCTAGTCTGCTCACTACCCCCCTAGGTAGTTGTATCACTAAAGTATCTAGCAAACAATGCAATGGCCTTGTATTGGCTAAAATGAAAGCCAATAAGTGACTGCTTACAAAACTGTGGGTGAGTTTCGGCACTTGGCATTGTTGGTAGTTCCCATTTGCATGACTTTTATGAACTCTGGGACAATGTTCGAATGTCTCTGCTATGAATTGCCTCCCTTCCTTTACTTCTACTCTATTACAGTTATAGCTATAAATAAAATATCGGGATTGTTGAAGATTCTGTTCCTTGCTTATTTCTGTCACTGCCATGGTCCTTCCAGTGAACATGATCCTTCTTGACCTCAGTTTCAGCCTTTTGCTGTAGTTACTCCATCACTCAGAGTCAAATGACCAATTAGTGAGGACAAAATTTCACTCCTATAAATTTGTTTAAATTCTTTTTAAACCTGCATTTACTGGAAGTATTTTTTATTATTCGGGTTTTTTTGTCTTACATGTCAGCAAAATATTTTATGACCACTTTCAAATCGTAGCATATTAAATAGATAATGCTAAATAAATCAACTGTTACTTGACATGGATATTTCTGGACTCGACAGGTCAAACACTCCACATATGTCATATATTTCTAAAGTAAACTGAAATTGCTATGGAAACAAGCTTTGCAGGCATGGCGATGCATGTTTTATCCATCTAGAAATCTTCACAAGATTGTAGGTAAGTTCATCTTAATGAGCCATGCTACGTGCTTCAGAAACCACAAACCAGATTTACAAATAAAGCATGTTAGCACATTTCCTGCAACATTTGAAACAGAGAATCAGTTATAATTAGGACACCGAGGACAAATAAACTAACTGTTCTCTTTTGTATATATTCCTGAAATATAATTTAGTTTAAGGTTGATGATAATTGAAATGGGCCACCTAGCAAGGGTATAGCAATTTCGGCAACTAGTCAATAGCGTTTGGCTGCGCCCTCTGTAGTTTCAGTTTTACACAAAGGAACAGATCCATGAATTAAGTTGGACTGACAGCATCTTAAATTTTTTATATATGTCAGAAACTAATCTTTTTCATTTTAAATTCAAGAAAATTTCCAACCAAACATGATAAATAGAAATGTACTCACTAATACGCTTCTACCTCTCCAAGTAAACTTCGAGGAAAAGACTTTCCAGTTCTTTTCATCTCATTGATATTTTGTACACATATTAATTTGCCTAGTAGAATAGATAGTAACTTATCTCTTCCATATAAGAGGTGCCTGCCATGCTTAGGTCAGCTTCAGGACACTTGCAGTAGATGCTTGAGTGACACTCACAGCTCTCCTTTTGGAAGCAGGACCTGTAGCGGTCCATGATTATTCAAATGCATGCTTGACACCCCCTTCTCAGTGAGGAAGAAGACAGCATGGATGAAGAGCTGTGCACACCACTGCTCAATAAGGAAGAAGACAGCATGGATGAAGAGCTGTGTGGGGTTTTCTATTCTCTTTCTATTATTAGTTTAACAGGGTTGGGGCCAGTTTACTCAGAAAACAATATACATGGTTGCCTATGGAAATCCATGGCATTACCTGGCACCATACTTAAGGTAATGGCATTTTAATCTTTTATAGATCGATGCCTTAGACAGTTATTTGCAATGGACTGACTCACAGCCTGTGTCTACAGTTTCTTCCTTTTGTAAACTATAAAAACTATGTTTCTCAGGAAAGAAATCAAGAAATCCTTGAAATCTATGTCTACTAGAATCATCTTCACATATTAAATGTGCTCTCAAGGACTGGGGATGCCATCTTTACCAACTTCTATGCTGTATGTCTTGTTGGGGATGGCTACAAGCCTCTCTATTTTCCTATGCCCTCAACTCAAAGCCTTGTGAAGGGAAAAGTGGCTTATTACTCTTTATTTCCCATCTTTGGAGCAATTTCAGGCACATAGCTTATGTTTGTAAAATGTCTACAACACTAAAACCTGAGTGTGTGTATTCTGAGATGGCACTAGACAAAAAAAATCTAGAAGATAAAGAGAGGGACAGGAGGGCATGAGAAAATAAACTCAGATCAAAACATCAAAAATAAATATGATAACATATCCAAATGTCAGGATGTCAACAGGAAGTGACAGTGTGCCGTCACTACCAACTTATAGAAGCAGCTACAACCCTTCTTGGACTTAGACTAGGATTGTCTATGGAGTCTGGTTCCTCCACTTAGAGAATCGTCTTCCTCTATGTGGGGAGGTAGAGTTTACCAAAATTATGAAATAGTTTTTTAAACATGTGCACAGGTTTTTTAACCATCCATGAGAAATCCTGAGGAAACAAGAGAGAATTTTGAAAGATGCTATCTCATCGCTCCTTCTTCAGTTCTTCAGTCTCTTAACTACATTTTTGAAGATTCCCAGGTTTTGACAAATAAATGTCCTTCTCCCACACAGAGACAAAACTTGACAGTTTGTATTCCAGGAATGTAGGTTTCGCTGCCCTAAGAAGTACATTGTCTTCATCCACCCACAGCAGCTTTGAAGTGTGGAGTCTTGCAAGGACCTCCACGGATAGGCTCCGATTCCCCTACAAAACTTCCTCGAGCTTGTAGACAAAACCACTGGAGCCTGGTGAAGTCAGCAACACCTTATTTTCCAGGGACACCACGTAGGAACAGACTTTTAATTGTGAGACTCTAATATTTGTAAGAAAGTCATCTCTCCAAGCAACAATTATGCATTCTCAGGACATACACCTTAATCTCAACTTCTGAAATTTAAAGTTATCTCTATCTTCATAATTTTCCTTTAATTTTTCTTTTTTTCCCAACCCATACCCTAACTTCCTATCTTTCATGCTATTTACTCTCCTTTGCTTCAGCTACACAGAACATATTAGATGTAATATACCCCTTCCAAACTAATTTCTTTATCAGAATTTTGTTGTAGTGAACATGATTTTTGCTGCTGGCCTGTTGCCCTTACTCAAGTTTAAATCCATACTTTTAAAACTCAGAAATGACATTATTATATACTTTTTAGAGGATTATTTCCTCTGTGACTGTGTGAATGCTGTCTACTGCATGAATAGTCAAGACCAAAGCACACCAATTCTTTGCTCCACTGTAAAGGAAACCTTGCTACATGCAAAAATTACAGAGACAGTCACATGCACCTTAGGCTGCTACCCAGTAACCAATATGCAGTTTTCTACTTCACCCTACTTAGTACATTAATTAGAGTATGTTAAGCTATACTATTATGGCTCCCATTGAAGAAAAAAAATTTTTGATGTCTTAAAAAAATAAAATACATGCACACACAAGCGAAAATAAGTGCTTACTGGGGATGCAGAACTCTGTAAGTGGTAACTGTTCTTTCATTTTCCAGCTACCCAGACCCGAATACTTATACAGAAACTGTATTAATTACAGCACTGCTTGGCCAATGACTCAGGCATATTTCTATCTAGCTCTTATATCTTGAATTAACCCATTTCTACTAATCTGTGCATCACCACAATGTATGTCCTACCAGTAAGGTTCTAGTGTCTGTCTCTTTCAACAGCTACATGGTTTCTCTTTGACTCTGCCTTCTCTCTATCTATTTATCTATCTATCTATCTATCTATCTCTTCTAGTTTTTCTATATTATGCTAAGCCATTGACCAAAGTAGTTCTTTATTAACCAATGTTAATAAAACATTCACAGCATACAGAGGGGAACCCCACATCATCTTCCCTTTTCTGTCAAAATAAAATGGAAGGTTTTAACTTTAACATAGTAAAATTGCATATAGAAAACAGTTATCAAGAAAGAATGATAGTCACAATATTTAGTCCATTTACATTTGGTAAATTAAATACTCTATTGTCTATCCTATCTTTGTGAGTCTAAAGTTTTATATCTAATTAATCTTTTATCATAACTAAGGAAAACTATAACTGTAACTATCTGTCTTCAACTCTTCAAAGACCCCAAAAAGATATACTATTACCTAAGTATGTATGTATATATATAATATACATATATATATACATATATGTGTATGTATATATATATATATGGAAGTGCATTGTAAACAACTTCCAAAACTCTAGAATTGACAGAGACATCTTGACATCTTACTGCCTGGACAGTCACCCAAAGTTCTTCCGTAATGTTGGTGCATCCATCTTCAGCCTTTAGGCCCATAGTATCTGACAGACTTTTCAGTGAAGCTGGAAATTTGAAGATCTGTTCTGCCTTGTAATGGCAAAGTTTATAACTTGCTTTCTTCTGTGTCCTGCAGGACATCTGAAAGTGTCTTCTGTGAAGTAGGAACCCTGAAGGACCATTCTCTCTTTGATAAAGTTAAGCAGTCACTTTTCTGTGTGTCCTGCATGTCTAGTTCATACAGCATACCATCAAACAGTCCAGGCAAGAGCAATTTCTTGCCCAAATAGCTAGCCTTGTCACATTGAAGGCAAATTCCATACTGAGTTTCCCCCATCAACCTCTCTGAAGTAATTGGTGCTGCCAGAAGCAGACATGCTCACTGTTGAGAAAAGCCTAGGTTCTTTAAACCTTTTAAATGTCATATACTATAGGTTTTTGAAGTGTTGAAGATTATCTATCTAAATGAGATATATCTGTATATCTAGAAAACCTAACTAACATGACTACAAGTTTGCCTATTATAAATGACTATCTATTAATCTGTATTTCTTAATTATGTATTACATTTTTAAATGAGCTACACAAACACAATGCCTTAAAAAGAGCAGAAATACATATACACAGTATACCAAACTGACCAGCTCCAGGGACATAGCAGGTCTATATCACCACTAAGCAACTAGTAGCATGCTGCTCACAAACCCCATTTAAATGCAGGACCTCCCAAAAGAGCCAGAATTTGTACTGCTAGCATGAACCAGGAAGCTGCCCATTTCTTAAAGAAGTCATGAAGTTTTTACTGCTAACGCTGAGTCAGAAAGTCTTCTCTTAAAGGAGTCACACCTCTGTTTGCTCTTAGCAAACAGAGTCTATCTGAAAAAAATGCGGCTACCAAGAAGCTGTGTTTGACTCCTGTTTTTGTGGGTCTAGAAACCCTCTTTTTTTTCTTAAGCTTTTTTTTTTTTTAGGTCTTATGTGGATCCATACCCCAGATGGTGGGAGCCATTTTTTAAACAGAGACTGCTCTTTTGTTTCCCAGCCTCCCAGACCCAAATAATCACACAGAAACTATATGAATTACAACACTGCTTGGCCAATGACTTAAGCATACTTCTAGTTAGCTCTTACATCTTGAATTAACCCATTTCTCTTAATCTGTGTATCAGCACAAGGGTATGGCCTACCAGCAAGTTTCCAGTGTCTGTCTCCTTTAGCAGCTAAATGGTGTCTCTTTGACTTTGCCTACTCTCTCTATAAACCTCTTCCAGACTGGCTATATTCTGCTATGCCATTGGCCAAAGCAATTCTCTATTAACCAATGGTAATAAAACATATTCCCAGCATACAGAGAGAAATCCCACATCAGAACTCATTCAGGAGCCAAGGTCCATCCATCTTATCATTAACATCTAACCACACTCACACAGAAGGGGGAAAGACCAGGAGGGGAGGAACAGAAGCTTCCAGTCATTCTGTGCCAAGAGCATGGGATCTCTTTCTACTTAATTGCTAACACGGCTGTTTCTAGTTGCAAGCGATTCAGGAGGTATCCTTAAGAAAGTAGGCAAAGGAAAAAGATATCAGTAGGAAGTACTTGTGTTGGGGATACAATGTTAAATAATGTATATTTTCAGCCTTTTGTGGGCTGTCCAGGATACCCTTGAGATTTCAATACAGTGCCATAACATTTCCTAACACAAAACACTCCTTTTCTGAGAACTTAGGGAAGGTTTCACAGAGAATATAATGTTTAGACTGAATATTAATGAAAGATTTGGAGTTTATTGAGAAAGAAACGTAGATGGAAAGGTAGGATGGTGTCATCTTATATTTGGACAATTTTTTTGTTAAAGAGCTATCTAGGCATTGGAATAACATCAGAAAGTTTTCAGCAAGGGAGTCAGAGGATTGCCTTTGTCGTTGAGTAATTGTTGCTATGGGCAGAGTAGATAACCCTACACTTCAGGAATGCCAAGATCCAGGAGACCCACGTCTCATTATAGGAAACAGAAGTGTAGGGCAGGGAGTTGAGATGGCCTCACCACTGAGTTCTTGGATAATGAGTCCACTCGGCCAGCATCCCGACTCCTAAGAGATGTCCATCTGATATCAAATAGTACTTAGGGCAGGGCTTCTGGTGTTTCTAAGTAGTACATTGTGTTTTGAAAATCAGAGGCTTGGAGTGAGCTTCCCTCATAAGCCCAGGGGAAATGCCTTCAAATTTCCATCCGTTGGATTTAGCTTTATTCTCCTAATTTGTCATTTTTGAAGGTTGTAATACTCTTTGGAAATTTAAAAACTATTAACTCTTTACTCCCTCCAAAAGTATGCATGCTTCTGAATGGTGGTAGCCCATTCCTTTAATCCCAGCATTCAGGAGGCAGGTAGATCTCTGTAAATTCAAGGCAGTCTTGTCTACAGAGTGGGTTCCAGGACAGCCAGGGCTACACAGAGAAACCCTGTCTCAAAACACCATAAAAAATGTCTGTATGCACATAAAACTCACTCATTGTATCTCAGACTTAGAAGATTCTATAGACATTTTTCCATGGTTGGTTAAGAACGTTTGACCCATTATTAAGCCATAAAAGCATACCTATAATTAAACAACACGGGCCTTTGGATATTTTAAGCTTTAATATTTCTTTAATTTAGCAAATATTGACAAATTCCATCCAATGTCCAAATACTACATTATCATGTAGTAGCTCTTTATCATGGTCAGCTCATGTACTCCTTGTAGCAATAATGTAAGGTAAATGCTGTGTTGTTTTTTGGATCATTCAAATGGGAAAATTGAAATACTAAAAAAATTACTTGTACAAATTTACAAGCAACTAAAAAAAGAGCCGGGATTTTAAAGTAGGCAATCCAGTTCCTGAGCTGTGGACTTGGCACTGTACTATTTTAATAATGCTCAGCTCAGAAACAAAATGTCCAGTTTTTAGGTGTGCATTTCTTAACCATCAGTTCCTTCACTCTTCCCGAGGCAGTGGGCATATATTGACTGTCTGGGAACCGCAGATGGACTGTTAGACTATCATATTGGATCATACCCCACCCCTACCCCCGTTTAAGGCAAAATGGAATCATTCTTAATAGTAGAAAAAAATTAGGAAGAAAGGAATCTATGCATCTTCTCTCTGTTTCACACAGTTCTGGTCCCTCTGGGAGAGGATTAGAAACAGCTTCAGTAGTTACAGCAGGCAAAGTTAAACACGAGGTCTTTTTCTCTCAGAATAGACTGTGTCACAGGTTCCAAGTCATCATACCCAAGGGAGGTAAGCAGTCCCTAATTAAGAAGCGCATTACCAAATCCCAGCCTGAACCACAAAATAACCACACTTCAGGAACCCACGCTCCTAAACGAGGAAGGACTGTTAATCTACGCTGACACCTTTAGCATGGTTTTATTTTATTGAAAGGATTTTATAAGGGCTATTATCTCCTGGTTTACATAATCCTACACTTCCCCTAATGCAATGAGAACTGAGATTCATAGAAGTTTGAATTTACAGTCCCATGCAGCTGCCAGTGCTGGGACCCAAATCCAAGACCACAGACCACCACACTGGTAGATGCGTTCTTGGGAAGCTGGGAGTGGGTGGGGGAGTTTGTGGGATGTGATCCATCAAATTGTCTGAGGCGAGGTGTTTGGAAATTTGTACTACAAGTGAATCTAAACTTCAACTAATTTGACTTAAAGGTTTCGTGACCTCTCTTAAGTGGGAGACTCCCTTGCTCCAGCATATTTACCCTTAATCTTTGTCTGTTGCTAATAATTTAGCCAGCGACAAGGTATGCTTAAAGATCAACTGTTTTTTTGCTACAAACATGACTTCAGTCCAAGTATTTAAGCACCTGAACTCAAGTGAGGATAATAAATGCCAAAGGAATATTTATAGCTTGGTATATGGAGACTTTCCAGACCCCCGCTCTGCAATAACACAGCTCCATCTGCTAAGGGCATTACGGCTGAGTGTCTTTGCCTTTTTTTCCCAATTGTATAGTTTCTGAAGATAGAAAATTTCAATATGAGAAGACCAGCATTAATTTTTAACCCCTTCCCACTCAAATAATCATCAAATTAGGACTTCATTATGGAGGGCGTAGTTTCTGCAGAATTCCTGACTGTTGGATGCAAGCCCAGAAGAAACCTTAGCTCCGTCTTATATAAGCCCCTGTCATCATTGTGCTGATAGATCTACCTGAGGATTTACTGTACAGTTGTCAGAGCTTGGGGGCTTGGGGTTAGTCCACTCCCAAATCTATCGTTGGGATTATTATTGTTTTTACTGCTATGCTATAAACATGACCACCACTGGCACTATCATCAGCTAGGTTGCCTGTCCTGGTGTGTGTGTGTGTGTGTGTGTGTGTGTGTGTGTGTGTGTGTGTGTGTGTGTGTGTGTGTGTGTATGCACGTGTTTGTATACCAGATTATTTAACTACTTAACTCACTTTTCTATGACAGACGAGGGCAAGAAGCAGCTTTCTGACCCCTTTCCCTTCCATACATCCCAAACAAGAAAATTTTCAGTGCTGACTCAGGGTCAGTTAGCTGCTAAATGGGACAGTCTCTGTGTTCCTGCCATTGGTGCCAGAGTACAAGTCCAGACAGCACAATAAAATGGATAAGAATAGCTCCGTCCTATGACTAATAAGTGTGTACTTTCTGCTTCACCAAACAACAGAGGACAAGGCTTTAACATGCATAGTTGTGTGCCTCATGCTGCACCAGATTATTGTGAAATGCTACGCAAATTAACAGCAGAACAATACGTATTTCTTACAGCATAGTTTCAAGAATATTTCACTGCTAGATTATCTATTGTCATTGTGTGCTCCTTTTATTACAATTACAATTTTAGTTTACAAACACCTCCAATATAGAGAGTTGAGATAGCCATGCTTCTTGGATAGTAACATATCACCACTAATATACACAAGGCACACTCCTCTTTTATTTATTAACTTAGTCTCTTTGTAGCTAAATCTGCAATGCTATTTGCCCCTTCTATCCTGTATGCAGTCAACTTTTCTTGTAGAATTGATTTCAAGATTTTCTTTCTGCATATCCCTTGGAAAATTTGCATAATTGATCAGATGGCATTTAATTTACACTACTGGTATTGTACCACAAATACCAGCTTTCTTGGTTCCTCTACCAGAGATAAACCTTGGAGATAGAATCTTAGTGCCATGCATTTAAACAATTGCAATTTCTGATCCCTGCTAAGAACTCAGTGGTATGAGTCTACTATGTATTCATACTCTGCTAGGGTGGAGCACAGACACTTATTATCTGCCTTCCACTACAGCTTTGACTTTTCTTTACCCAATGATGATGCCTTAAACAAATATTCAAGTGCATTAATAAATGCCCTAAGGAAACATGTAAAGTTTTAGTGAAGCATGTAAAATGAGATCACATGACAATTTCTCTTCACATGCAAATAGCCACCTTCAATGTGTTTGTGGTATATACATTTTGTGTTTGGCTTTATATAAATTTAACTTCTGTAAAGATATCTGAAACAGATTTGGACATTCTTCCAACCTGGTGGGCTTAATGCCTTGCTCCCTCTCGTTTAAAATGTCTTAAGCAATCAGCCTTCCTCGTGGGGATCTGGTATCCCAGGCCAATAGATATAATTGCTTGGAAGTCCTAACATTTGGCTTGCATTTTCTTTTTCTTATATTGATCTTGAAACAGTGATCTCTTTGGGCCAAATCTTTCCCTAAAGAAATTAAACAGTGGATAAGGTTAGCTAAAATGGCAAATTCACAGTCATAACTCTGACTCTTTGAGCTTGAGAATAGGCAAGCGCAGATTAAGTCAAACGGCTCTGCAGATGTCTCTGTGTCTACACAAGCTTGAGCTACAAGTCTGAGTGGTCCTGAGTGAAAAAGAATCTTAAATCTTTTCATCTTTCTAACCTAAAAGTAATATGAGGCCTGTAAGTAGAGCGATTAAAAACCCCATGTGTAGTCTTCAAGAGGCAGAGCACGAAAGTGGGGACAGAGCAGATGTGGCTGAGCCCAGCAGGAAAGACAGTGGGAGGACTCCAGATGGGGCACAGAAGTCAACCCCTTCTTCTGGGAAAACAATGCGGAGCTCATTTGCAACATGGGACAAACGAAGTTCCGAAACTGTTTTTCTTAGGTGGAAGATTCTCTATAAAAGGCAGGAAACCAAGAACCCCAGCATGAAAAAATGGTCTGATGACTGGGGCAACGGGAAGGAATTCTGTAGAATCATCAGGGTTCTAAGCCCAGATGCACAATTTCATATTAGCCTATTGCCTTCAACGTGCGGCCATTCCATCATTCACAAAATGAAGATTACAGAAACCAGCTTATTTTATTTGAGACTCAGTCACGGGGAATAGCACACACAAAATACAAAACCCTTTACCTGGAAATTGAAGTTTTCAATAAATGACTTTAGTCGCAGGCAAATTGCTTCCAGGGCCCACTGAGGATATCACAATCGGTTGAGATGTAAGTCTCTTCTTTAAACTCATGGTGTTTGCCTGTCATACGTGCGCATCCTTCTGCACGTGTCAAATCATCCCTGGGTCACTTGCAATGACCAATGCAATGTAGCATATGTAAGTAGTAGTGAAACACTGGGAAACAGTGGTGAGACATCTGGACATGCTCAGTAATGACAAACCTTCCACATAGTCTTGACCTACGGTTGACTGACTCTCTAGCTACAGACACATTAATATAGAGACCCAACTGTATCACTATGCTTAAATAGTGACAAGAAATTGTATTGGAAATAGGCGAGAGAATGAAGAGAAGGAAGGGAGATGAGATGTCTGAAAAGAAAGGCAAGAGCCAGACCATATATGAGCTCTTATGCTCTCTTGGGAGCTTAGAATTTCTTAGACAGGCAGTGTGTGCTTGGAGATGTTTCAAGCAGGGAAGAAAAGCGCGATTTAGATTTTAGAAGGAACGATCTGACATTAGTACAGAAGACTAACTGGGAAACTTTGTAATGTGAGTCCAGGAAACAAACTAAAATATGCCTACAGATGCTTGACTAACAGTGAGCAGAAGCAAAGAGTTGGAATTAACATGGGAATTTTTGGTTTTGGCTTATTTTTGAGAGTATAATTACAGCATTTCTCTCTGCCCCTTCTTCCCTCCAAGCCCTCCCATATAATGCCCTCCCCTGCTCTCTTTCAAAGTCACGGTCTCTTTTAATTTAATTGTTGTTAACTACCCATGTTCCTAACTGTGTATATACAACCTGCTCAGACTGTATGGATTTAGGTTGCTTGTACACGTTTTCAGAGGTGACTACGTGTATAGAAAACCAAATTGGTGTGCTTCCCTGGGAAAGACTATTTCTCCTACTCTCAACATCCCATAGTTCCCTGTGGTCCTTTGCCTAAGGCTGAATCCTTGCAAGCCTTTCCCTTTCCACATTAGCATGTCTAATGCTGTCCTCCTTGTACAGGTCGTGTTTAGGCAGTCATGGTAACGAGGCTTCTGAGGCATAGCTTCTGTAACTTTTCTAAGAGACAATCTCACAATAACCTCCTGTTCTTAGAATCTTTCCCACCTTCTGTTCTACAAGACTGCCTGAGCCTTAAGTGTGGAAATTGTGTTATAGACATATCAGTTGGAACTGGGCTCCACAACTCTGTGTTTTGATTGGTTGTGGTTTTCTATACTGAACTCATTTATTAAAAAGAGATGTTTCTTTGGCATTCTTAAGGCTGGTTCTTGGAAATGCAGTGTATGCGTTCTTTACTTAATACAGAAAGTGAGGGAAGTGAAGGGACTCTTGAGTAACTCCCATTTCTGGCTTTGGTGACGACACACATAGTGGGATCATTCTTCAGAACAATGAGTAAAAGGAGAGAAAATAATCTTGTCAAAGAAAGACAAGAAACTCAAAAATTCCAAGTGTTAAATGTCTTTCTGGTCCTGTCACGTGAGTAATCTAATGGTGAGCTCTGGAAAACAGGGAAGCTTTAGTACTTTAGTACTAAACGACTTGAGACAAAGAGCCTAGGGATGTAACTGTAGTTGGAGAAATAGAATTCAGCAGAATAAAAACAGAACATTGAGTTAAATATTATATAACTTACATAACACCATTAAAAATACTGTAATGGGAAAAGGAAAGAAAGGAGATTGGAAACAAAAGCTGCAAACATTAATAAGAGACTACTGGCTGTTAATATAAGTAGAATGAAGAAACTGGTAATAGAAAGCACGAGAGGACAGTCAGCATCCTGAGACCACTGCATGCTTGCTACTAAAGGGAATAGTTTACCAGATTAGAGAAATGATAAGGGTGGAAGCAAAGAACTTAATAGAAAAGATGGTATTTGTTTAATTAGCAATGGTGAAGAGGAGAAAATGAAAAGTATTGGAAGGAGATGTATTAAGTATAAAACATTTCAGAAATGAGTGGTTCACAGATGTTTATTATGAACTATTTCATTCTCTGGGATATGTGCTCCCAAAGCGAGCATGAAATATTTTACCCATTTAAAAGAAATTAAAGCATTGTACTGAATCCCTGAACACCCTGCACCCAGCTGAAGAATAGATGAAGCTCACCACTCAAGGCTGTGGTGAAACTCTTGGCTCTCCACTCTTCCCCTGGAGAATCATTGCTTCCCATTTTGTGCTTAACACTTTCTTGCTCTTCTTCAAAGCTTTATCATGTATGCATTGATATCTAAAATTATAACAAACAGCATCTTTTTAAACTTTCTTACATTCTTTCAGATTTTTTTTTAAAAAATCTGTGTGTGTGTGGGGGGGGTGCATGTGTATGCGTGCTGGTGCCCATGCACTCCCCAGTGCATATGAAGTCCAGAGACATCACCAGATGCCTGGGAACTGAAGCTACAAGTAGCTGTGAATCACCCAGCATGGGTGTGGGGACCAAACTCAAGCCATCTGCAAGAGCAGCGAAAATTCTGACCTGCTGAGCCATCTTCCCAGCTCCCTTCATTTAATCTTTTATTTTTACTTCTGTTCAGAATTCTCTCTGTAAATTTCACTCATGTCAAAATTAGCATTGGTAGGCCAGGTGGTGGTGGCGCACGCCTTTGATCCCAGCACTCGGGAGGCAGTGGCAGGTGGATCTCTGTGAGTTCGAGGCCAGCCTGGTCTACAGAGCGAGTTCCAGGACAGGCCCCAAAGCTACAGAGAAACCCTGTCTCGAAAAACCATAAAAACAAAAACAAACAAACAAAAAATTAGCATTGGCAGTATTGTCTCTTTATTTCTCAGTGTTGCTTTCAGTATATTTTTCAGATATTTGATCATTCAGTTCACAGTGTATATTACTTTAAAATGTCATTAAATTAGCAAACACATGGGGTTTTCTTATTGGCATTGTACATATGGAAAGTCGATATGGCGCTGAGTTCTTCAAAAATCTGTGATTTTGCTATCTCATAGTAACTGGAAATATTCACACAATCAGCGAAGGATCAATCACCTGTGTCAGTCTCACAACAATAAACAAACATGGAAGTCAAGTAAAAAAAAAAGTCTTGCATGTGATTGGCAGATAGTAATTAACTCCGGCATGCAAGAACCACAGCCTTACCCAAAGGCTTCAAGAAGTGCAAGGGTACAAGAGGTACCACACATGGGCTTCTGCCTAGCAAATGCTTGTGCAAGCTGCAATGGCTTGGACACGTCAACTGGACTTGAGAAGTGTGTGACCACTCTCATTGACCTCATCTCCACGCGCTGGAATAGCCTTGCTGGTCTCCACAAAGAATGATGTTCTCTGTGTGATGTCATTGCCTTTTGTCCTAAAGGCTCTGATTCCCCCTCCCTTGGTGCAGTGCTTGTTTGAATTCGGATCCTAACCCACAAATCCATTCTAAACCAATATGAAAAACTTGCTTAATGGCAACCTCATTTGTGATTATTTTCCTCCCGGTTCCTAGTACATTTTCACATATACAACTATGTTCTTTATATTTTCCAAGACCAAAATCCATTCTTTCTGCTATGGAATTTATAGTCTAGCTAGTAAAACAAGGGTGTCACACACCCACTACGATGTTGTGTGAATCATGAATTGCATGGCAGGGACAAATGAGAAACAGCAAAGAAATCAAACCTATATGGAAAGAAACAAAACATTTAAGCAAAGTAGTGATCATGTAAGTTCTGTAAATGGGTATAGACGGGAAACCTCTCATACAATGAATGCAATGTGTTAATTGTAGTTATTGTTTTAGAACTCAAACAACTATAGTTGATAATTAATAAATAAGTATTGCGGGCTGAAGAGATGGCTCAGAGGTTAAGAGCATTGCCTGCTCTTCCAAAGGTCCTGAGTTCAATTCCCAGCAACCACATGGTGGCTCACAACCATCTGTAATGAGGTCTGGTTTCCTCTTCTGGCCTTCAGGGATACACACAGACAGAATATTGTATACATAATAAATAAAAAATAAATATTTAAAAATAAATAAATAAATATTGCTTTCCACAGTATGGAAGATAAAGCTCCCATATACCTACACTGGGCTTTGTACTGTGAAAGTGAAGGTATATAATAGGCTTTTTATAGTTTGGCTTTTATAAAGGTTTTCGTATGTAGGGATGTATTATGTTTTCAGTAGGAAATCTGTATTTATTTACACCATTTTTTATGTGAGATTGGTGTCGGATGGACTCTGAATTTTGGCTTTCAATCTTTCTTCACGCAGAAAAAAAAGGATTATTTGGCCAGTGTATAAGCCTTAACTGTCCCTTTGACTTTCATTTACAAATACTTCTGTTTATTGAGAATGTCATACAGTACATTTTTACCATATTTTCACACCCCAACTCCTCCCAGGTATGTCTCTGCTCCCTTCTCACCCAATTTTATCTCCATATGAGTGTAACTCCAGATCATGTCTACAGTTTGTCACAGCTGTATTCTTAAATAAATATATGTTCACAAATTATAGTGTGAAGAGTTGTGTGACCATTGTGTCATAATTGCCTTTTCTGGGTCTGTTTAGTGCCTGCCTTCTTGATATTTTTTTTATCTATCGGAAGGGATTTATTTATTTCTCTTTCTGAATAATCTACTTTAAAATTGCTGTATCTAGATTGCTTCTATGAGATCAAAGTGCCATAATTGCCATTAATTTGTAGCACTGAAGATTCTAATCCACAGGTATGGGTTTATCCCGCCATTGTTTTCATTCAATATTAGTTTCTGGTTTCCATCTTCCTTCAGTCACTTAAATGTAGACAGTCTATGTTTAAACTTTTGATCTTACTATGATTTTTTAGTTACCTATTGCGAGTAACTACAAATACAAATTTTTTCATGCTTATTTTGTATCCAGCAACTTACTTCTTAATTTCAATAATTTAATCCATTGAATTTTAAAAGCACATAGGCATACTTCTACAGATAATGACAATGTTGTACAGACTTCTAAAGTGTAAATGTATGTACAAGTTCATGCATCAACCCAGCTACAAACCCTCCCATCTACAATAGTGACCTACTTGCAAGATTCCCTACTGCCGTAGTGGTCCAAAGCTTGTGGGAGTAGCCAGCCACCATCTGATTAGACATTCTGTATGATTAGACTCCATCATGAGATGGCGCTCATTCCCGACATTGCAGGTGGCTAAGAAGCTGAGATCAGATAGGCCTGCCCAGGTCTGCGCTAGATCGGGGTCTAGCACTGGCAGGGGAAGTGTACACAATCCCCCATCCCTAACCCAGAAGCTCTTTCTAATTTATAACCGCTCACAAATGAAAGATTAGCTTTCTCTGATGGCATCTCACTGGGGATACAAACCACACTTAAGGGTAAATCCCATGCCCAGAAGAACTAATTTGGCATCCTTGGAGGTTCTTTGTCCCATAACAGTTTGTCGGGGCTTTGTTTTTTTTTTAACTTACAGGTCTTTTGCATATATGTTATGGTTTCCAGTTCTGTGTTTCTATGGGATTTCTGTGTGTGAGATGTGTGTCTCTGCATCTACCTGTGTTTATTGTGCTTTTTCTTCTCTCTTTTTTTCCTCTTCTGTTTGTTTGGGGTTTTTTCCCTATTCTATTTTGTTTGATTTTTTACTTTATCTTATTTTATTATTATTTTTTAGATATCTGTTTGTTTTCTAATGAGAGAGAGAAAGAAAGGGTATGGATTTGGGTGGGAGGGGAGGAGAGGAGGATCTGGGAGGAATTGGAGAAGGGGAAACCATAATCAGAATCTATTAGATGAAAAATATTTTTCAGTTTAAAAAACATTTAAAAAAATTTTTTTCCACGAGAACATCAACAGATTGCTTGCTTCTACTTGTTTAAATTTCTGCAGAGTAATCAATAACCATCAGCTGCTTTGCAAATACTAGAGAGAAGTACTTAAATCTGCTATGGTAAATAAGAAGTCAGCAGAAGGATGCTACTTTAGGGACAGAGTGCTTTCAGACAAAGGGAAACCTTCTCTTCCTAAGTAATGGGAGAAAGAAGTGAAAAAGGAGAGAGGGAAGAACTTGGGGGAAAGGGGCTGATGGGAGGGAGGAAACCAGTTTTGGAGTCTTCGCCAAAAGTCAAAGTTGATGAGCTGTCAGCAGCGAGCCTTTATCGTGATGAGCCAAAGACTGTATACAAACCTCCCCCGGGGTATCCAGTTCAGAATTTCAGCTGGATAGGGGCATTATCTTCCTTTCATCGCAGAGCTGCTTTCAACACATCAGGAAACGCCGAGTCACTCCTTGACAGAGGCTGGCAACTTGAACTAGGGAGATAATCTGGAGCCTTTAGTACTGGCTGATATTTTCATTTGTGATTCCACATGACAGGGCCCTACCCGCCTCCTCCTGCTGGGTACCCTGCAGTGAGGCTTGGCAACTAGATACAGAAGGCAGGGTGACAGAGGTGTTACAAGGGAATCTCAGTGCCAGCATTTCTGAACTCTAATAAAAGCACTCTTGGGGACAATGATGTATAGGGAGATGTTTCTTTAGAGGACTTAAAGAAACAGAAATGGGCCAGAGGAATTTGAGACCTCTACCTATGGCTCACCTTTGGACATGCACTAAGAGTAGATTTGTTTGTGTGGGGGAGAGTGTTTGTTTTATTTTTTTTTTTTTGCTTTTGTATAGTGTAGAAAATTATTTGTATCTACTTATTCTCTACTTTGTCTTCAAAACATAAATTGAGATAAGATGTGGTGACTTAGAAGATGTAAAACTCAGTGCAGTCAAGCATTTGGGAAGTCAGTCTCTGGGAAAATGATTTCAATAAAATATGTAAGAAAAAGTCTACAAAACTGTCAGGTATTGAATGGCAATTATGACATGACACATAGCTGTGTAGGATCTGTCTGTGCCTTCCGGGGAAGCAGCTTTTCTTCTTGACGTCTTTCTGTCTTTTTATGAATCCCATTTTAGAAGCTCTTATTTTACACATCGGCACAGAGGCATCTATGATGAGGCAAAATATCTTTAATGGGTCCTTTTTGGGTAAGATCTATGGCTTCTCCCATCTTTCATCTCCTTCCAGCAATAAGTCCCTTTGATCTTCCAGACAACTCTCAAACCCAGGTTAGAGACATAAACAGGACCAACTGCCAAGAAACATGGCAGTTCTGCTTAGTGAAGCCTGGAGTGCCCAGGGAGTGCCCGGGGAGTGCCCGGGGAAGGACTTGGCTGCAAGGTTCTTGAGGTGAGAAATCTGGCACCAGAGCTCAGAGGGGATTCATGTCCTTGTGGCTTTGAGTTTGCACTCAAGTACTATACTTGAGTGTGGCCAGAGGCCAGAGCTAGAGGCAAGTCTCCTTAATCAGTGATCTCCCAGCATCTTCCCAGGCTGGTTGGAACACCACCCTCTTCTGGTTTCGGTTATTTCCAGTTACTATTTCAAACAGCATTTTTTAAAAAAATTTTTGTGATCCCAGATTCTAATCAGATCCCTGCC
The DNA here is from genome assembly GCA_004026605.1 of Ondatra zibethicus. Lineage (NCBI taxonomy): Eukaryota > Metazoa > Chordata > Mammalia > Rodentia > Cricetidae > Ondatra > Ondatra zibethicus. The sequence continues at coordinate 45,139 of PVIU01001003.1, read as the reverse complement.
AGTCTCTAAAAGGCTTGCGTTTCTGCTATTTCTGGTCAATTTTCTTGACTTTATCTGAATTACTTGAGTTACAGCCGTGCTGACATTTGGCCTCCAACCTGGCTTTCATCACAATAATATAAACTTCAGATGGTGTTCCCTCCCCTATCCTCTTTACCCAAGTATGACAGTCAAACTAGAAAAGGGAGGGAATGCTCCTGAGTTAGGACTCGGGTCCCCACACAGACGTATTGAATTGGGCTTTCGAAGCAATGCCCGATGATTTGCACTTTGCCTGTAAATGGGAACGTCCACTTCTAGCTGTGAGCATAGCTGATCTCAGATGGGTCCTCCACATGGTGTAAGGGGCTACGCCTTCTCGGGCAATGGTGATCACACATGCCCTACAAGAGCCGATGAGACGTGGAGTCACAGCCAACTTGTCTGAGAGTGGAGTGTCCTTGAGGAAAATGTCAGAGTGCCTATCTTCCCTCACAAGGTATAGAATGTCATGCCTCACTGACAAATGTGACCTCACCTGTGAGTATGGGCTGCCACCAAAATAATTGATGGACTGGAAAATACATTCCAATCCTGAAAGGTATGATATGTAGGTTAGGATAATAAGCAGACTGCAACAGCTGTCTGGAGGCTTCAGTTATGGGCAGTCAAACATACAACTCAGGCTGCGCCACCGACAGAAAGAACCTGACTGAAAGGAGGAACAATTACAATAAATACAAGACCCGCAGATGCTGTCCTCCACGTTAGCCCCTGATGTGGCAGAAGTGGGACAAACGGAAGAAATAGAAGTGGTGGCTTTTTGTTCTTTCAACTAAGAGCTGACAAAGCAGCAAAAGTACTCATTAGATCTGTCCAAAGTGACCTTTCTGGTATCCAAAAACAAGGAACCAATAGGGAGAGTCAGGTACTGAAGAGGGGGAAAGGTGATAGGAAGTATAAAAGATACCCCTTGGGTACAAACCTTAATTCAGAGGAATAGAAAGCCCACAATTCAGCATTAGAGGGAGCCTTACATGCCTTAACTCGAAGGAATACAAGGGAAATCTATCCCACACAGACTGAATCATGTGAACCATTAGAAACACTTGGTTATCCTAACAAACTTAACTGACTGGAATACAGTCGAGGAAGGACATGCATTTCTAAGAGAACTAAACGTGAGTAAGGCTGTTTTGATGAACAAGTCACTAGGCTGGTAAAAAGCTAAGAAAAGACTTAATTCTGCATTGACTTCAGGACTGCTATGGAGCTTTAGGGACTGTGCTAAGTCTTAGGGTGTCATGCGATCTTTACAACGTAGGGGAGGCTTTAACAGGTCTGAGGGACTCCGACTGGCACACCAACCAGCTTTACAACATGCACAAGTAATCAACGAGGAATGAGAGGAGGCCAAAGTAAACAAACGTACCTGTCCAGGGCACTTAAGGACAAAGGTGACAAGATTTGTGTTGAGTCAGAGTTCCTATGGGATAAAGGCTAACAGCAAGCCAACCGCTCTGCTGGTGAGCTTTGGAAATATTTTGAACAGTTCACAGAAGACAAATATGATAAAGTAGTACAGATGGAAAAGATCAAGTTTATTCTAGAGCTAGGCATTTATCTCCCCAGAGTATACTGGGTAGAAATTATTCACCCAGCTAGGACTCTCTCCGCAGACCAGTGTGGCCATGGTCCTGGCCCGGAGCCTATCAGAACTGGAGATCCAATTCCAGTGGCTGGCGCAGTGGACAAGAGTGCAACCCTGCTTCCCTCTGAGCCTGAGCCAAGCCAAACAATACAAACAGACTTCACTGAGACCATCGGAGTTGGTACAGTGTCTCTAACAATACTAGCAACACCCAAAGATGAGGAAGCTCTGACTAGTTCCCCGAGAGTGGCTATGGATTAAACACAGCTAGATGAAGTAGTAACTTCTAGCCTCACTGCTGCACCAAGTATTACTACTGTCTTGACAAAATAGATCACACAATTGATGAGATACTTTCATGTTGCATGGTCCCTTGGTAATGTTTCTTTTTAGTGTCTTCTTGGCTATATCCAATCCGAACTGGCAGTTGCTTGGAGGAGACAACAGTGAGATTCCAGAGATCCTGTCCACTCTCTGCCAAAAGATTTCTTTACATATGCTAACACTTTGTTTTACAAATCTAGAAAAGCACCTGGAATAATAGGAAAAAGAGCAGCTAAAGAGTTTAAGTGTTAAAGGCCCCCTGCACAGATTAGGAAAGGCAGTGTCAAGAGTTACCACAACAGATGAGAATCCCAGTTCCTTACGGGGTGGGTTACTTACTTATGAGCTGTTGTCTAGAGAGGCTCCTGAGGTCCCATCAACTGTAAATGCTATTGCCACTGCTGTTGGCCCTTATGCCGGAATCACGGGGTGATGCCTGTAGCTGAAGACACTGGAGCTTTGCCTGCAGGATGTAGAGAACTCAGGCTGAGGCTGGTATCTCACTCCTTCCTGACTAGCGTTCACAGTACCTGAAGGCACCAGGTAAGCTACTGGAGAATTGTCACCAGCTGTTCTGCTTGATTGTGGACCCTGTGTATGACAATAACAACATACTAGGCAGGACGTACGGCTGGGAAGTGGTGGCATATCCGTTATGGGCACAGCTAGGTGCTTTGCAATTGGATTTAAGGTGTATTTCATAGGTAGGAATTCATATCTAATACTGTAAGCCATGACAAAAGCCTCTAACTGAGGCGACTAGAGGCCCCAGTGGGAAACAACTTACATGCTTTATTAAATACATGAGATGCACCTTTCAAAGTGCCATCAAAATAATTGTGCTTATATCCAGAGATTATTGCTGCTGTCATTTTTGGTCAATCTAGATGTCATTCATGGAGGGCTCTGTGTGTGTGTGTGTGTGTGTGTGTGTGTGTGTGTGTGTGTATGTCTTTTTTCAGTGGATGAAAGTCCTATAGAGACTCAAAACCACTTTAGCTACCAGAAATAAGTAACTGTTGCTACCACCCAATATTCAAGCACAAATGGAAGAACATAACCAGACTATCACTCCTCTCAAGATTCAGAAATGATTCATAATACACACAGACTAAGATCCAACGGAACGGCAGAGACCTGTTTCCTCTGAACTAAAACATTCTTTCCTGGATGAAGGAAGTAGTCACAGAAAGCTAATGAGACTTAGAAAGCTCAAGAAGCTAGTGAAACCTTCAAAGGTCAGAAAGCTGAAAGAGTCACAAGACTTTGCCCTATGACTGAAAAACGTAAGCAAACACTTTCTGGGGAGAAGAGACTTATGGTCCAACAGGCTATCTGCAAAATTGTACAGGGAGCTTCAAGAATTCAGCTTTGTTGAATCAGCAGCCACAGGGTGGGATGCCTGCTGAAACTGATGCCTTGCGATCCCAGGGCTCCTTTAAGGTATCTTTAAATCCATGTTTCTATAAGTAACCCTGGTGAGTTAATTGGTTCATCAAACTAGATTTGAGTGGTGTGTGTGCGTGTGTGTGTGTGTGTGATGTCAGTGCCCTATCTGGGGTGATTAAATCGTTGCTCATATATCGTCAGAAAATAATTGGAGGGCCAGTCAAAAGCAGTGACCTTGCAAAGTAAACTAGCACCCTTAGATTAGGAGAGCCTGGTGAACTCAGAGGGATGGGGCCAAGGTCTGATTACCTGGGTTCAAAGCAGCTGATGCCATAAACTCTTACGGGGCAAACTGTGATGAAAGCAGTCTTCTAGAGGACGGACATGGTTGAGAGTTCCAAACTCATTGTAACTGCACTGTCTTCTGACTTTTGTCTCAAGGAACACAGCCACACACTCACAGTGAAGATCTAAGAAAGATTAGCTCTTTGTTCTGTTGGGTACAGCGGAAATGAAATCATCATGAAATATATCCAAAGTGCTCTGCAAGAACAGAAAGAAAAACATCTCTGGAACCACATCCCAGTTAGGAGAAGTGCATCGATTAAAGTAACTAAAAAAAAGTAAAGTAAAGTAAAGATTGCCACTACCATCTTGTGAGACATGAACTCAAAGAAACACATTATAACACCACATCCTGGGGAGACGATGCAGGGGGAGGACAAAAAATTATGTCACTAGATGAGCACTTGCAAAGTCACAGCCCCAAGACACAATGCCACTAAAACATTGGAATCTAATGAGATTGAAGAAAACTCTTCCTGCCTTGAAAAGGTACCAGAAAAACACACTTCTGAAGGGGCATATGGAGGAGAAAACACATTTTCAGAAATAAAAGAGGAAACATCACTACAGCTTTATGCACATTGAAGTCTGGGGATGTTTATAAAACTGCATGCCAATTTTAAATATAATTTCAAACTATTTGGTAAAAATTCAGCTTCTGTAAGTAAAAGTATTATAGAAAATTAAATATAAAAGGAAATATTCCAACTTGCTTTAAAAATCTTGTTACTATTAACAGAATTTAAGAAAATCTTTAACTTTCCCTCAAGGAAGTATCTCTCTCCTGCATATAAAAAATGTATTAAGAAAAACAGCAGAATATTGACTCTCACATCATGTGGAAATCATGATTATCTTCAGCCTTATCCCAGGAAGGCAGGATCTAGAAACCAGTGAGTTTATTATACTAACCAAGTTGGAGAAGTACTGTAATCATTTCAAAGGAAATCAAAGCATTTTTAAGACTTCAACACCCAGTCACCAAAGGCAAAACTTATCTCAGAAAACTAGTTCTAAAAGCAAAAGTCCTTATGAATATGAAACTTAAAGCTAATATCACACTTAATGGTAAGGAAGAGGAGCTTTGCTCTAGACCACGAAGGAACGCCAAGGACACCCACCGTCCACATCTATTCAGCATGATGTTAGAGACCTGTAAATGGAAGGCACAAATACCCAAAAGGAGAAGGTAAAATGATCTTTAATAATGCAACTTCCTTACAGCAAAAATACTAATGAGTTCACAAGCTACCACCAAATGAATATGGAAATGAAACGCAGTCACAAATATGAGATTAGTGAACAGTAACCAACTACATCTTTACAGACGAGGAAACACAATTGAGAGTATGCTAGTAAGCATTATTTTTAACAGCATTGAAAGCACGCAAAGCTGAGACGTTTACCTGGGAAACTGAAGTGCACTTTTAAGAAATTAATGAAGTAAATGAACGGAGACATTAAACAAGACTAAACTGTCAATGTTCTCTAGTCGATGTATGAGTTGAATGTAATCTGCTATGGTTTTGATATAAAGTTATAAAGTACCTTTCCCAAAAGCTTACCTGCTGAAGACTTGATCTCATGCTGCTGGTTCTATTAGGAGATATTTGAATTATGAAGGCATTGACTAGTAAGTGGATTGATATATTGATTGATTCATAATTCCGTGCCATTGTCTGAGGGCCAGAAACAAAGAGATAGGGCCTGTGTTTGAGACAATAGGTCAAAAGGTCAAAAGATGTTCTTTAAAGAATCTCTCTCTCTCTTTCTCTCTCTCTGTCTCTCTCTTTTTCCTCTCTCTCACCTCACCCTCGCTCCCTCTCCTTTAGCTGCCATGAAATCATCTCCACTCTCTCTATCTGAGGTTCTGCCACACCTGGAGACCTAAACAGTTCCACCAACTGCAGACCAAGCATTAAAATACATAGGCTTATGGGGCCATTATCATTAAAACTACCAAATCTTTGGAAGTAATGTTATTCATACTAAGCCTTGAGATTTTCCTGTGTAATCTTCATGGTCTCCCTTGAAGAGTGCTCATAGTATCATGGCTTCAATATTCACATACTCTCCCCAAATAAGACCACTTTCTCCTTTTCTTTTTTACTATCCCATAACCACAGACTACTGGCCAGCTCCATTATAAATCTTAGAGACTCTTCCAGCTCAATATATGTGAAAATGACTTTAATATTGTAGCTTCTAAATCTTTTCCTTTCTTGGTACCAAAAATGCCTAGAAGTCTTTCTAAATTCTCGTCATTTCCAAGATGAAAACTGGAGACAAGGAGGACTCTAACTCTATGTAGCATCACAGATATGATGAAGACCTGAAAACAGACAGAAGCAAGTTTGATCAGAAAGGCATGGATATGAGAAATGTTCTCAGAACGCGGACAGAAGTTATCACAAACTTATTCCTGAAGTATAGAATGTGATTTGATAACGTGGAAGACTGAGCATGGGGGAGGAAACACAGATTAAGGATGGTTTTTGAAGTAATGAGATGGCTGTGAAGCTATTCTTGAAGCAGATGAACATGAACTATATGTCCACGTGAGCGTTAACAATTAATTCCAAGCTAGCATTGACTGTTAACTCCACATAGCTTAGATTTACCTGAAAAAAAAATCTTAGTTAAGTAACTACATTATTCGGATCAGTCTGCGGGAATGTGTGTAAGGGATTGCCTCGTTTGTTAATTAACAGAGAAGGGTACATCCCACTGCAAGTGGTACCATACCCTAAACAGGTGGTCCTGGCTGTTTAGTGCGGTGAGTTATACATTAGCCTGTGAGTGAGCCAGAAACCAGGCAAGCAAGCACCATTTACCCATGGATTCTGCTTTATGTTCCTGCCGTGATGTCCCCTCAATGATGGCCTGTGAACTAGAAGCATAAGCAAAATATATATATATTCCTTCCCTAACTGCTGTGGGTCAGGGTCACAGCATCCTGTCACAGAAACGGAAAAGAAAGGAGAGCATCGTCTATGGGGGAAAGTCGAGACATTTATCACGCACTTTTTTGTGTGTGTGTTCTTCCATAAACAGATTCACAAGGATCGAATGCAAGTAGTTTGCTTTGGAACTCATTCTGGGGGAAACACCAGAAGGTTAGTGAGACAGCAAATGAAGGAAAGCGCCGTGTGAAAGACAATTAGAGTAGAGCCGCTGGCAACCATGGAATAAATATAGGACACATTCAGAGTTTCTGTATCTTGAGATTAGACATTGTGGTTGTCACTAGTTTGATCTCCATCTTTAGTGTTTGACAGTTGTGTCTGTGGTCATTACCCCTCCTAGATTTATTAATTGCCTCCGTGTAGATGATGAATATTTCACAGTCAGACGGAAGACCACAGGTAGGGGTCAGTAACTGTGCATTCTAAGGAGTCTATGTGTGGAGCAATGATGGCTTATGCTACAATAAGTACATGAATTGGGAATTCAGGGAAGTTGTTTCCTTAGGGAAATTGATTTAGAAACCTTTTGCAGAGAGATAGACAACTTTATAGCCTCAAATCATAAACTCACTGGGCCACATAAGTAATATCTCCTTAAGTATTAAATCAGGAAAGAAAATGATTTAAGGTGATTATACATAGTGGCCAGGAAGCCAAGGAAGCATCCCTTATAGGATGGAAAATTGTGGCCCAGGGACAGAATCCAAGGAGGATGGAAAACTTTGAAAATAAGCAATAAAGTACCACCACCACCCTGCCACCCACACAGCAGAGAATGGAGTTCCTAACACCTAGAAGAGAGGGGAAATTTGCCAGGAGAGTTGAGTAGTGTCTGGAGAGACCGGTTGTACCCAGTGAGAGACAGCACATGGTGCTCCAAGAATAAGATGCTGGACCACTGACCAGCAGAACCCTGTGAGAAACAAATAGTGAGGCTCAGACCATCACATAACCAGAAAGTCTGCGTGTTTTAAGAAGTCGTTGACTTGGAGGAAGATGCTATGTGGAGGAAATGTCATGAGCTGCACAGGAATCAGAACACCCAGTGTTTCCCCAGACCTGCAAATGCCCAGAGGAAGTGACTCAGAGGAAGTGCTATTTCTGTTCTTCAATTATATCAGTGTTTTTGTGTCTGTGATAAAATACAATGGCAAAAACAGCTTAAAGAAGAACAGGGTTTGGGGGTCTCACAGTCTGAGGGTAGGATCCACTTTGACAGGAGAATCAAAGCTGCAAGAGATGAAGCAGCAAGCAACCAGTCACATTATTGGCATGGCGTGAATCGACTCTCAGCTATTCAAAATTGCTCAGCTTGCTTTTCTGCAATCTGAGATCCAAACCCAGAAAACAGTGCTGCTCTTCCTTATGGTGTTTGTCCACTCAGTTACCCTAATCAGGGTAACCCCTTTCAGGCATGACCAGAAGCTGATCTCCTGCCTAATTCTACACACCGTCAAGTTGACAACAGTTATCGCCACAGTCCTCAAGGACATACTCTAGAGGGTCAGTTCTCACATGTGAGGACGGATTGGTTCACTGGTTTATCTGTGCTTTTCTTTCCTCCAGATGGAATTCCTCTGTGTGATGTTCACATATGACTCAAAGTATATCCAATAATATGTGTAGACTTCAGGTTTCTGAGAAGCATGAGCCAAAATATATTTGGACCAAGCTAAAATATAATCCAGGTTGCAGACTCCATGGCTATTTATGATTAAAATGTATCTTGACTACCCAGAACTGAATATGGCTTCTCAGTCAAGCCAAGTACTTTTTAAAAGATTGATTTACTATGTGTAGGAGGGAGGTTAGGAGAGAGAGAGAGAGAGAGAGAGAGAGAGAGAGAGAGAGAGAGAGAGAGAGAGAGAGTTTTATGAAACACATCCAGTTGCCCATAGACACCAGAGGGCATTAGACCTTCTGGGCTGGACTTATAAGAAGTTGTGAGCCACCCGATGTGGGTGCTGTGACATTAACCCAGGCCCACTGCACTCTTTGAGCCATCTCTCCAGCCAAGTTAAGCAATTTTTCCCAGAAAAAAAAAAGAAATAATCTTGGCTTGCATTTTGGAGCCCTCCAAGAAGTCTCTACTGCCACTTCACACACATCCAAGTATTCCACATCAAGATGGATCTTCTCTTGCCACAGACACGAGTTCCTGTTCATTTCAGATAGTGTATGAGTTCCAGTTCCGCTCAAATTCAGGCATACTGAGAAGCTAGCTACCGCTATAGTACACAGTTTGGAGGGACAGTAATCCTTATCTGATTTAAGTCTTAAAAATCTTAGACTTCAATCTCCACAACTTCTATTCCTTCCATCCAGTTCTTCAAAAATAAGAAGTCCTTCTAAGCTTAGTGTCAATTGGAAAGTATTTGTGTATTCTGGCTGTTAAAATGGAAAGTGTGAATTTACAGAAAGTCTCTATACAGAGATGGTGGGAAGCTTAACAGAGCCGTGGAGGGCCAGAAGGTGGTTGTGGGGTGCTCGCAAGACAAAGCCAAGAAAATGAGACTCACAGACTCAGAGTCAATTATGCTCAAGTTTCACTGCCTCTGCACCTTTGTGCCAAAGACAACGTGTTAGATGCTGGGCGAAAATGTTTTCATCTTAGCCAGGAGAAGAGAGACTACCAGTGTGCTGCTCTGGGTAGTGATGTAGCTGGAGCATTTGGCCTCCACAGAGTCTTGGTGGCACTATCAAATGACACCATACTATGCTTAAATGTTGATTTAAGAATAATCTTTTGGGAGCTTTTTTACAAGCATTCCTAGGAAGAACACAAATAGAAAAAAGGAAATTAAAGCAACAATGATGAATTTCTTCTCCAGATGCCTAGGTTCCCAAGATGCTCAAAAAACTCTAGATCCCCACTCTCCAAAATAATATGACCCAGCAACCTGGATAAGTAGAAATAAGAATGGAAAAAAATTAAGTTAACAACTTGGTCTTCTCAGATTCAAGTTTGGAGACAAAACTCATAAGCAATTATCTAATGAGCAATGTCTTAAAGTTTGTTTTTCTTCCTAAGGGTCACAGACCCCTAGAAAGATTTTAAGATTCAGAAAGAAAAGCAGGTAATTAAGTAACAAGTAACTTCTTGCTTGAGGTCTAGGCCAACTGGCTCAAACTGCCCTCTTTGTGACCAAAAAATTTGTCTAGCTGCTTTATGTTTTAAGTACATGCATAGGCTTTATTTGACCATTTTTATCCACCAGAATTTAATAAGCCTCAGAATTCAGCAATCCATTTAATTGACTGCTGTTATGTTCATGGAAACTATCTATTCCTTCTTACATTGACCATCTCATCCATCCACACCAGCAACTCAGCATCTCCACTGTTAAGCCAGCCCCAGCTCCAGAGCTACCCACTCGCCAATTCTGTGAGCTCACCCACCTCCAGATTCTCACACAGAGATCCTTCCAGGAGCTCTGCCAAGTCTGGAGCAATCAGGGTTGCTTTGGGGATCTACCTTACTGGGGTCACTGCTTTTCTAACAATCAAAGTCCATAATGAAATGTGATGGGAAAGGAAGAAATAATAACTTAGAGTCCCCAAAACACATACCAGTGCCATTACTCAGCACTTATGAAACCCCTTTAGAACAATTATGAGATGGAGCCAAGGTAGGAGCTGTTGGGGGAAGCAATCTGGGAACAAACATTGGCAGCCTTGCTTAAATCCACAAAACCAACTGCAGCAACAGCAATGAGTGCAACCATTGAATGGTACCTCAAGCCAAGCTGTTCTTTCTTCTCTGTCTCTTCTATATTAAATAGAAGTATGCTCATTCTCATGTTGCAATATTGCAGTCATTAGATTAACAAATATTGACTTTATAAAGCATTTTAGTTTGTTTCCCTAGTAGGAAAACACAATAACAAAATTTCTTAAAGCTTACTATAGAGTTATTTCTTTGGGATCAAATGACCCAAGCCAGCACTGTCTACTGACATCACCCATAAATGGATGACTGAGAATACCCAAGACACTTGTGCTTTGTGTTCTAAATACAGTAACCTATATACAACCAGGTAAATATCTATCTACTGCTGTCTGAAGCCAAGTCTCATCAACTACCCTGTGTGCTTTGTAGGCTGAGAAATGAAGGTACCAAGCTGGGAGTGGTGGTCAGCAGGCAGCTCACCAAAGCAGCACGGAGCAGGGTTCCGTTTGTTCTGTACGTCCTTACTTCTTCAGTCAGGAGAAAGCTCTCCATGCCACCTGCTCAAGGGACACCAGTATCACTCTTTGGAGTGTACAGGTGAGTGGCACCAGTCCATAGCGCTCCCAAATACTCAGTTAATTTATTTTCTAATTGTTGTTTGATTATTGTTGTGCATTGAGTGTATAAATGATTATTTCGTTCTGATATTTTCATGCATGTATATGGAGCACTTGAATTTTCCATGCCTGTAATACTGGTCTTCTACCCATATGACATGCTCAGGACCTTTCACCCAGATTCCATATATAAACTAAAGAGTACTATGCTTCTCTTTCTGTGTTTGCATCATTTCACTGAACATTATGGGTTTCCGTTGTCTCCATTTAAAAATGTCTGTCTTTGGGCCTATAGGCTGATCCAATAAACATTGTAAGTAGTAGCACTGGAAACATCACTAAGTAACTCTCTCCATAACACTATGACTTTACTTCACTTAGGTATATTCCCAGGTGTGGCACATCTGGATCATAAGGTTAAATTATTTCGGGATTTTGGTTTTGTTTTGTTTTTCTTGAGGACTTGATTTTTAAGGTGGTTTTGCTTACTTATAATTCTACCATTAGTAAATAAAGGTTCCTTTACCCTGCATCCTTAACAGATTGTTACTGCTTGTTTTCTTGATAATACCTAGACTGACCGAAGTGAGATGTAATCTCACTGTACTTTTATACGATTTATATTTTGTTGTAAAAAAAACTCACATTTTTTATTTACTGTCTTGCTTTATTCTTAGTACTTAAACATGCTTTTTATTTTTAAATAAATACCCAATCTAATACTGAGAATTGTTTGTCTGGTTTTGCCTGTTTTCTTGTTTTTGTTTTTGGAGACAGGGTTTCTCTGTGCAACCTTGGCTGTACTGAAATTTGCTCTATAGACCAGGCTGACCTTGAACTCACAAAATCTGTCTGCCTCTGCCTCCTGAATGCTGGAATTAAAGGTGCACACCACCACCACCTGATTTTTATTTTTAATTCTTCTCTCATACATTACATCCCAACCATAGTTTTCTGTCCCTACCCTTCTCCCTAATCCCCTACACAGACCTCCCCTCTCCCCCTGATCCGTTCTTCTTCCATTTCCTTTCAGAAAAGAGCAGGCCTCCCAGAGATATGGGGTGACCAAACATGGCATAACAAGTTACAATAAGACGAGGCACAAACCCTCATATCAAGGCTGGACTAGGTAACCCAGTAGGAGGAAAAGTGTTCTAAGAGTAGGATAAAGAGTCAGAGACACACCTCTCCCACTGTTAGGAGTCCCAAAAGAACACTAAGCTATACAACCACTACATATACACAGAAAATCCAGTGCAGACCCATGCAGGCTCCATCCATGACTGCGGCTTTGGTCTCTGCAAGCCCCTACAGGCCCTGCTTACTTGGTTCCGTGGGTGTTCTCCTGTTGTCCTCAAACCCTCTGACTCCTACAACTCTTCCTCCCCCTTTTCCATGGGGTTCCCTGAGCTCTGCCTAACGTTTGACTGTGGGTCTCTGCATCTGTTCCCATCAGTTGCTGGATGAAAGCCTCTCTGATGATGATTGGGCTAAGCACAAATCTATGAGTGTAGCAGAGTATCATTAGTAATCATTTCACTGACTTTTTTCTCTTTCTTTCTTCATTATCTTTCTTTCTTCCTCCCTCCCCCTTCCTTCCTTCCTTCCTTCCTTCCTTCCTTCTTCCTTCCTCCCTCCCTCCCTCCCTCCCTCCCCCTCTCTCTCTTTCTTTCTTTCTTTCTTTCTTTCTTTCTTTCTTTCTTTCTTTCTTTCTTTCTTTCTTTCTTTCTTTCCTGCCATTCATGTCTGGTTCTATCCTGGGCCTCTGGGCTGTCGTGTCTGGTTCCTGGTCCTCCAGGCACTGGCACACATGGGTTTCCCTCTTGTGCCATTAGGCTCGAGGACCAGTCATTGCTTGGTCACTCACACAAGGTCTACTCCACCATTTCTCCAGCACATCTTGCAGGCAGGACAAATTACAAATCACAGGTTTTGTAACTGGGTTGATGTCCCACTGTAAGCGTTGCTTGGTTATAGAAAGATGTCCGGTTCAGAATCCATATCCCCCATCTTTAGGAGTCTTAGCTACAATCACCCTTGTAGATTCCAGGAAGTTTCCATTGAACTAGATTTCCACATAGCCCCCCCCCCGAGTTGCCCCCAATTCTGGTGCTCTCTTTCTCTACACCTCCCTGCCACCTAATTCCTCCTGCTCTTGTTCCTACTCATCCCCAGGCCACACAAAAAACTATTCTAGTTCCCATTTCCAGGGAGATCTATGCACCCCTCTTTGTGCCCACCCTGTGACTTAGTCTCTCAGACACTGTGGATTGTAGTATGATTCTCCTTTACTTAACAGCTGATATCCACTTATAAATGAGTACATTATCACGCTTGTCTTTCTGAATCTGTGTTATATCACTCAGGATTAATTTTTTTTTTTAGTTCTATACAATTGCCTGAAATTTCCACGATGTTGTTTTGAGCAGCTGAGTAATACCCCTTTGTGTAAACGTACCACATTTTCCTTATCCACTCTTTGGTTGAGGGACACCTAGGTTGCAATTTGTGCCACTTCTTTTGAAAAGTGCTTATTTCATCCCCCATTTATTGACTGGATTATCTGCAGTCCTGTTATTACAGTTCTCTAGAATTCTAAGTATAGACATGATTAAAACAGTGACCAAGTAACCATACCACAGTTTGGATGTGATTCTGTCTTGAAATTTTCTATTCCGTTATTTACTAATTCAGTCTCACTCAAAATTTCAAGACATGGATAAAATATAGCCATATTCTTGCCAGAGTGTACCAAAAATGACCTCTAGCTCAAATCCATATAGAGTTCTTGCTCTCTTTACTGTTTGTGTTTCCGTGAGCATCCTGGCCTTCCAAAACAACACCAGAATCAATCACTCAGCTCTGGGGCTTTCTTTTTCTTACAATTTATTTAAATTGTGTGTGTGTGTATGCATGTCCATCTGCATGTGTGCATATATGTATGTGTGTATATGTGTGTATGTGCATGCATCTGTGCATATTTGTCTCTGTGTGTGCCTGTGCATGCGTGTGTGTGTGTGTGTATGTGTGTATAAGTGTAGTGTAAACAGACATATTAGTGCAGGTGCCTTCAGTGACCAAAAGAAACTTCAGGTCCTTTGGAGCAGAGTTACAGGTGGTTATGAGCCCACAGCCATGGATGGCCCTTCTCCTGATATCAATTTCTGTATTAGTCACTGTTCTCATCACTATGACAGATGATTGACAGAAACACTTAAGGGATTATTATTTTGTCTGGGAACACAGCACATCATGATGGAGAAGGCATGGCTGCTGCAGTAACTGGGTCTGTGGTGGAATTAGTTTGTCCATATTATGACAGATAAAGTAACAGAGACGATCACCAGAAAGTGTGCTTTGCTGCAACCCTTGCAGACCTGCTTCTTGGGGCCTACATTCACCAAGAATACTCCATATCCAATAAGTTTATAACCTCCCCAAACACCACCACCACCATTTCAGGGCCTACCTCCTTACTACCCCTCCCTTCCCAGTGCCCTCTTCCCTTTGCTGTCCCACATCCCCAACCTCTCTGTTCAGGCCACAATTAGGTCTTTGTTTGTCCTTAGTTTCATCTGTCTTACTGTTTAGTTCCTCCAGTAACTAAAACAATCAAAAAACTACATTAGAAAGAAAACATACCAAACACAGAATGTAGTAAGGAAGAGGCCGCTTGTTGGTTCCTGGCCGCTTAGCCCCAAAATAACCACACAGATACTGTATTAATTAAATGACTGCTTGGCCCATTAGTTCTAGCTTCTTATTGGCTAACTCTTACATTATTAATTTAACCCATTTCTAGTGATCTGTGTATCACCACGTGGCTGTGGCTTACCGAGTAAAGTTTTGTCTGGCTCCAGAAGGGCTACAAGGCTTCTGTCTGACTCGCCCTTCTTTCTCTCAGCATTCAGTTTAGTTTTCCCCACCTAGCTAAGTTCTGCCCTGCTATAGGTCCAAAGTAGTTTCTTTTTTCATTAATGGTAATCACAGCATACAGAGGAAAATCCCGCATCAACAGAAAAAGCCACTGAATTGAAAACAACAAAAATTTCTTTTAGAAATGCAAATTAATTCACACATTTTTGTAATTAATAAAGTTTTCTAGACATGGCAGGGGTATGCATGTGGTTGCCTAAATAAAACCTGAGCATGACAACACCAGTGGCTAAGTAAGTAACTTGCTATGTGGATGGGAGAAATCACACATACCAACATGGATGAAGAACTATAGGTACTCAATAGCTTCAGAGGGAGGGGGAATCAGTCTTGACCAGGAACGAATCCCCTGGTAAATTATCTAATCCCAAGTCACTCCCCTACACACACAGATACACACACACACACACACACACACACACACACACACTATACAATAATTAAAGAAGAAAGGATAATGAATTGGAGAGGAAGTGGGGAGAAGCACAGAAGGAGCAAATCTGGGGTAGGTTGAGAAGAATTGAAGTTACATAAACATAATGCTCACATATGAAACTCTCAAAACAAGAAAATATAAATTGACCAAAACAGCATATAAAACTGGAAGAGATATCCATCCTAGAAGACATATACAGAAGCAGACGGATCTTTGTGAGATTCTGGGCTACACAAGATTGATCCATAAACAGATCCGGGTGGTGGTGGCTCACATCTTTAATCCTAGTGTTTGGGAGTTATACTCCTTTAATCCCAGCACTAGGGAGCTGGAGACAGGAGTGATGTGGCTAGGTGGAGAGAGGAATATAAAGAAGAAGAGACAGAAACTCATTGGAGTGTGAGTCTGAGGTTTGATAGAGACACAGTGCTATCTAGGCAGTCTGACGTTCTCCCCTTTGGTCTGAACATTGGTAGAAGTCTCTTTATTGGCTTACTGCTCTGCTTCTCTGATCTATATCTATCTCTGTTTTTTTATTATTCATACTACATCAATGTTTCTTTTTTTGTGTCAATATCATGCTGTTTTATCACTATAGCTCCATAGTACAATGTGAGAACAGAGATGATAATACCTCCAGCAGTTTCTTTTAGCATTCAGGAGTGTTTTAGCTCTCCTAGGTTGTTTGTGTTTTCATATGAAGCTGAAAGTTGTCCTTTCAAGATCTATGAAGTGTTATGGGATGTCTCTATGCATGCTGTGAATATGTGTTGCTCTGACTGGTTTATAAATAAAGCTGGTTTAGCCTATGGTCAGGCAGGATAGGGTCAGGTGGAAAATCCAAGCAGAGATACAGGAGTCTGGGAGATGCCAGACAGCTGCTGGAGAAGAAAGACACACATAGAAAATGAGGTAACACCATGGCCACATGGCAATAACAATAGGTTAATTTAAGATATAAGAGCTACCTAGTAATAAGCCTGAGTTATTGGCCAAACACTTATAAGTAATATCAAACCTCTGAGTGGTTATTCAAGAACTGGTGGGTGGGAGAGAAACCTCCATTTACAATGAAGAATTGTATTGGGATTTTGATGGGATTGCATTGAAATTATAGATTAATTTTGGTAAGATGGCCATTTTTACTTTATTAATCTTTGTGGTCTATGAAAATGGAAGATATTTCTACTGTCACATATCTTCTTCATTTCTTTTATCAATGCCTTAAAGTTTTTGTTATGTAAGTGTTTCATTTGATTGGCTAGAGCAACTCCAAGTATTTTTATATTTTTGAGGGTATTATGAAATATTTTGTTTCCCAGATTTCTTTCTCAGACTATTTTTCATTTGTTTAATAAGGAAGGCTGCTGATTTTTGTGTGTCACTTTTATATTCTGCTACGTTGATGAAACTGTTTACCCATGGTAAGAGTTTCCCAGTAAAGTTTTTAGAGTCTCTTATGTATACAGTTACATCATCAGCAAATAAACTTATTTTATACTTCTTCTGTTCCAATTTGTACCAAATTAATCTCCTTTAGTTGTTTTATTGATCTAACTAAGACATCAAGTACTATATTGAATAGATATGGAGAGTGTAGATAACCTTGTCTTATTCCCAATTTTAGTGGAAATGCTTTGAGTTTCTCTCCCTTTAGATTGATGTTGGTTATAGGCTTGCTGTAAATCACCTTTATTATGTAGAGATATGTCCCTTGTATCCTTAATCTCTCCAGGACTTTTATCATGAAGAGGTGCTGAACTTTGTCAAAGATCTTTTCTGCATCTAAAGAGATGATCATGTGGTTTTTATCTTTTGTCTGTTTATATAGCAAGTTATATTTACTGATTTACACAAGGAGTAAATAATCTCAGACCAGTAAATCAAAAGAGGTGGGCAAAAGTCCATACCATAACAACAAAATAAAAGGGATTAATAAACACCACTCATTGATAACTCTCAATATCAATGATCTCAATTTCCTAATAAAAACACACTAACAAATTGGATTAGAAAATAAGATCTATCCTTCTGCTGTATCCAAAAAACAAAACTTAACATCAAGGACAGATATTACCTCAGGGTAAAAGGATAAAAAAAGATATTCCAAACAAATTGACCCAAGAAGCAAGCCATTATAGCCATTTTAATTTCTTACAAAATAGATTTCAAACCAAAATTAATCAGAAGAGATAGTAAAGGACACTCTATGCTTATCAAAAGAAAAATTCATCAAGAAAATGTTACAATTCTAAATATTTATGCACCAACCACAAGGACACCTGAGTGCATAAAAGAAACACCACCTCACTTAAAATCACATGTTGACTCTCATACAATGACAGCTGGTGACTTCAACACCCCATTCTCACCAATAGACATGTCATCCAGACAAAAACTAAACAGAGAAATGATATCATATATCAAACAGATATTTACAGAACACTTCATTCAAACATAAGAGAATACACCTTCTTCTTAGAAATTCATAGAACTTTCTCCAAAACGGACCGCATACTTGGACATAAAGCAAATCTCAATAAAGCAGATTCCAGAGAAATAACAACTGCATCCTATGTGACCACCATGGATTAAAACTGGATATCATCTACAGCAGAAACAACAGAACTTTTATGAACTCTTAGAAACTAAAGAACTCACCACTGAATAAGAAATCGGTCAAGACAAAAATTAAGAATGGAATTAAAAACTTTTAGAATTGAATGAAAATAAAAACACAATATACTGAAACCTTTGGGACACAACAAAGGCAGGACAATGAAAGGGTTCACAGAAAGAAGGACAGCTGGGTCTTCTGAGAGGCTCTGTGGAGTCCCCAGGGAGTGGAGTCGGAGAGGAAGGATAGGTATCTGCAGATGTCTGCTACATGGCTGAAGATATAACTGGGGAATTTGCAATGGAGGACAGGAAGAAGAATGGAGATCATCTACTTGTGGCCGGAGTGGCCAGTGTGTTAAAAAGCAGAAAGTGCCTCTCAAATTGGTGGCTAACACAAAGGGATGGGGTGAAGGAGGAAGGCTGAGTCTTGGAGTTCCCAGAGAATTGAGACAGAGAGAGAAGGCAGACCCCTAAATGTTATCTGCTATAGGGCTGTGAGTGCAAATATGGATTTATGATTAGGAATCATTGCTTTATTTATTATTTCTCCCTAGAATTTTCTTATATTTTATAGGAATTCTATCCTTGTAGTTTCTTAATATATATAATAATATTTATGAGGATATGACTAAATTAATTTTATCTTTTAGCCCTATCATTTTCTTTATGATTTCCTCAGGAAATGCTCTAAATTAGTGCATTGACTTGGGCAGACTATCTACTAGTAACAGAATATCTATATCTTAGTCACTGTCTGATGGCTGTGAAGAGATTCCATGACCAAGGCAGTTTATGAAAGGAAGCTTTCAATTTGGAGACTTGCTTAGAGTTTCAGACTGTGAGTGTATATCCATCATGGTTGCGAGCAAGGCATCAAGCAGGAAGGCATGGTGCTGGAGTATCAGCTGAAGTCTTCCATCTTATCCAAAAGCAAGAGAGAGACAGGGAGAAACTGGGTCTAGCATGAGCGTTTGAAACCTCAAAGCTATCCCCAGTTATATACTTCTTCCAGAAAGGCCACACCTTCTAATTCTTCTCAACAGTCTGGAAAACAAACATCCAAATGTGTGAGCCTATGGTGGCCATTCTCACTCCAACCACTACATTCCTGATGATTTCAACTTTAGAAGATTGCTTTCCAGTATTGCAGGCTATCTCAGGAACTAAAATACTCTCATTTCTTAAGTCAAAGTAATAAAAGTCCTAGAATTTTATCACTGAAGAGTGAAAATGAAAGTATTCTTAGACCAATCGATTTTACACTGTGTCTACAGAGGCCAAGGAGCTATAAAGAAGCCATTTTAGGGGGAAGAGAAGAAAGGAGGTCTTTGGAGAGGGGCGCTGGGGAAGAGTGGCAATTCTGGGAGTGGGAAGGCTGAAGCAGGGATGTGGGTGGGCACAGAGGAAGAGAACAAAGCTAAGCAAGTAACTTGTGTGTATACACATAAGTATTTGGAAAGTAGTTTGACAGCATTTATCCATTTACCAAAACAATCGTAATAAATTTTCTAGGGCATATGACTTCCACAGCCAAAGACTCTTGACCTGGTCTAGAAGAATTCCTGTGAAAGCCTTTATTTGTATAAGCCTATTTAAAACCATTATCAGTTCCAGCAGATGTATCCTTTAAGCTACATGGAGAGATAAAGACTGGGTTGAAAGTTCTTCTGCCAGCTAGCTTTCATAGTGCTTGAAGATGTTATGTTGTTTGAGAGGAAATGGGGGAAACATCATTAATGGTCCTACGTAGCTATGGATCCTATGAACTGTAGTAATAATCTACCTAGCAAGATATTCCCATTGGTGCGATAGTGGCATGATTATTACAGTGAGAACTAATAATTTTCTGGTTGGATTCTCGAGACCCGCTCCACAAGAGGCAACTTATGCCTGATACTGTAAACTTCATCAAGAGTCTACAGCTGAGGAATCAAAGGCCCTAGAGTGATGCTACTCTTACTGTGTTATGAAATGGAAACATCATCAAATTGGTTTATGACTATGTGTATACCCACAGATTAGTACTGCTCTTGGCCTTCATCAGAAAAGCAACTTCTTGTAGTGAGTGGTGGTTAATACAGAGACTTGTAAATGGTCAAAGTGCTAAGAATAAATGGCTTTGACTGCTCACCCCCAAGAGAAACATCTATATCAGCCCCTCTAAGGCTCAAGAAAATGGTGGAAAGGGTGGGGTGGAAAGAATGGAAGAGTCAAGAGATGGAGAGGAGTGTTGTTATATGGTATCTTCTGAATATGGCATGGCCATTGCCTGCAAGAAGTACTGAAGCTGGGGCTACAGAACAAGATCTGTGCAGTACTGTGTCTCTTAACATTTCATCATGCCCAAGGGAAATGGTCCTCAAGTTCCAATCCTCTTGGAAGAATTCTGGGCATTCCATAGTTGCTGAAGTATGAGGTATCATATTCTTCCACAGTATAGACACCAATCAGTTCTCATGCCCTAGTCAATAACCACACACTTATGAGGCAAACACAATTAAACACAGTGGATGACAAAAATGAAAAGAGACCAAAGTAGGAAGGCATATTTGGAGAAAGAAGAGGTTTAGTGGGAGAAGGAGGAGGGTAAGTGAGATAATGGATGGGAAATGACCAGAATTCATAATGGACAAGGAATGAAGTTGTCAGAAAATGAAAAAATTAATCATAAAAAATTATGTCATCAGTACTATATGAGGTCAGGAGAGCCTTCATGACTCTCAGGGTCCAAGTGTCACCTAAACAGATTAAGAGCTCAGTGACTTCTATTTCTTAAATTGAAAAACAAAGCTGAATCTATCATGCTTTTTCCCTGAAATATAGCTATAGAATTCCTTTTTATAATACATTTCAAGACTGTGATAAGTATGAAGTGGTTTCTCCCATCCAAGGCAAGGCCACTGTCTGTCCTAACAGTAACCTTCATGAAGCCTGATAAATGCTATGTGCCTCACAAGACAAACAGACCCCTTCCTCTTGCCTTACATGTACATTTTAACCATGCTTCCTACTGTCTCTCCATAAAAGAAACTTTCCTCAGAATAGTAGGAGCTGATGACCTGCCTAGTTTTTACTGCTCCCTGTTGAGTGTGAAGTCTTCTGATCCCATCTAATCATGTGCCAAATGCAGTAAAGGATATGAGGAAAAAGAGTTTAACTTTCTGGTGTTAGTTGTACATTGATGTATTATACCATGTCATAATACTCACTTTGATTAGCATATGTTATGGTGGGAGTCAAAAATTTATCACCATGTTTTCTCTTTTAAAAAAATTTCAGCAGTGTATGGACTCAACAGGCTATATTTAGAAATATATGCATATGCAAATATATATGCATGCAATAAAAATTGATGAAAAAGAGGACATGAATTTGAAGGAGAGTAAAGAGGGGTATATATATGATAGAGTTTGGAGGGCTGAGATGGAAGGAAATGGTATAACTAAATTAAAATCTCAAAAACAAGCAACAAAAATAAATTTTCAGCCAATATAAAAATTTTCTTCACTGTGTACTTTCACTGGACATGGTACTATGTTACATAAAGGTATTTTCATACAATTACATACTGGATATTGGACATATTCCCCATTGCCCTACTCTTGCTCATCCTATTGCTCCCTCAACTGCTTTAATTTCATGCTGTGCATAGAGGCATTATTTTATTATTATATCAAAAATTTAGTAATCACAAATGAAAGGAAACCTATACTTATGCTTCTGAGACAGATGAATTCTGGATGCAGAACTCAGAGGAAACTTCAAGAGAGGTCCTCTGAAATGTTGGATCATCTGGACCATCTGCTCCTATTAGAGATTCTTTGGGGGAGGGATCTTCCTTGATCAAACCTGATTTTTCTTAATTCAGAATGAATCCATAACCTCCCATTTCCTGTGGAAACAAAAGCAAAACTTCTTCTCCAAAGTAACATATCTTTTGACTTTAAAGTCAAGGCATTTTCAAAATGTATATGTTGGATTAATCCAGCAGCAGCATTTATAATCAAATGCCTTTTAGTAGTTGCTTCTTCCTCAGCCATCAAACAATTTAAAGACAACATATTAACATACAGTATCCAGACTCTCTGCATATTTTTCATCTTTACATTCCTTTATTTTAAACTCTATTTCTTTTATTTTTATTTTTAATTTTTTGCTTTTTGAGACAGAGTTTCTCTGTGTATCTTTGGCTGGCCTGGAACTCACTCTGTAGACCAGGCTGTCCTTGAACTCACAGAGATATGCCTGCCTCTACCTCCCAAATGCTGGGATAAAAGTTCTGTGCCACCACACCCAACTGCTATCTTTCTTTATTTTTTATTTTAAGACCTTTATCCTTTCTCTTTTCTCTCACAAGCCTGCATATATCTTTAATCACAGTGTAAACTGTTCAGAGGTTTTTTTCTTCTGAAACTATCTTTACTGTATCTCTTTTTTCTGACCACATGAGTCTTTAATTTGCTAAGTGATATGACTAGGATTAAAGCCATGGCTTTGACGGCTGGATACAGCCCATTCCTTAGCTTTCTGAGAGTCTAACCTCAAGTCAGAGGTACCGGAGCCATGTTTATTGCCACAACTCTATGGCATTTCAAGGTCCCTAACACCACCAAGAAGCATGCTGTTGGCAATTCATAAACACCATTTCAGTGTCTGGTGGCAGGGCCTCTTAAAAGAGCTGCAAAGTTTCACAGCTAAATAAAGCTGAGTCAGGAGGCATCTTCTAAATGAGATGTGCTTGCCTCTAGCAAGGAAAACAAACCTGAAAAATTGCTGCTACCAAGAAGCCATACTTAACACTGTTATTTTGTGTCTAGAATTACTTCCTAAGCTCTCTCAGGTTTTCTGTGGATGCAGTTGCCCCACGTTGGGCACCATTTGTTGCCAGGGGTTTCTGTCCCACCCAGTCCCACAGCTGTTTAGTCCCAAATAAACACACAGAGGTCTACATTAATCATAAACTGGTTGGCCTAGTAGCACAGGCTTATTATTAGTTAATTCTTACATCTTTCATTAACCCATTATTCTTGTCCGTGTTAGCCACGTGGCTTGGTACCCTTTTCACATCTTGGTACCTTGGTACACATCTTGTTTTCTCTGTGTCTGGCTTCCTCTGTGTCTGGGTAACAACTGCAGACTGACTCTTTTCTCTCCCAGAATTCTCCTGTTCTCCTTGCCCTGCCTCTACTTCCTGTCTGGTCACCCTGCCTATACTTTTTTCCTGGCTACTGGCCAATCAGCATTTCATTAAAATACAATTGACAGGGTACAGACCATTGTCCCACAGCAGGGGAATACAAGGGTAGCCACACCTCAGGAGTCACAGCAGAATGCACATTCACATTTGGACATCTGATTTCAAATTCATTGACCTGTGAGCTATTTTTATCCTCTGCACTAATTATATAAGCATGTGTAATTAAAGTCCTACACAGAGGACTGTAGAGCTCTGCGTAAAGCAGGCTAAAATCAGCATAACCTTCAGTGATATTGCATGATGATTTTGGACTCGTAGCCATAAAATATCCATTTACTGAAACTGCAATTAATTTGTGGTCACTGCAATTTTTCATCAACTTATTATTCAGCAGTTTATCTTTCATGAGTTAAATAACCTTTTATTTCTTTCATTGAACTTAACTATTTCACTACCAAGTAGTTCTTTCTGTCTGCTATGCAATCTATTTGAAAACTTTTCTAATTCAGATACCTTTAAACATGCCCAGCAGCCTCAGATAACCCTGAAATACTGCCTAGAATCTCATTCATTTGCTCACCCAATATTTCAAAGAACCAAAATGTTAAGTGAGATACAAGACTCAGTGACACAAAAATAAACACAACACGGTTGCCTCTGCCTCTAGAGCATCTAGGTGGGTGAGGTTAAATAAGGTGTTAAAAAGAAAGTAATTCAAAAATTTAGAAGGCAACAACAGCAACAAAACCAAAACTACCTGCAGTATCCTACAATAATTGTACTCAAAAGCATGGGATAATTTGGCAACCCTGAAGTAAGAAATCTAAGTCAAAGTACTGGGAACAAAAAATAAACTTTGGTCCCCAAACATCTCTTGAAAAAAAAAAACCTTGGAAATGGGTATACTAAAAGAAGATACTTGAAGAGTAAGGATTTGGACAGATACATGAAGGATGGAGAAAACAAGTTACTGAGAGCAGACAATGAACAGCAGGGCAGGTTAAAAATAATGGAATGAGGAGGTAGCCAGTGATGGGGCTGGAAGGACAGGCGTGCATGGAAGGGTTGTGTGGGGTTTCTCATTTCTTGTGCCAAGCTAGATGCTAATCTTTAGCCTGAAATGTAGGAAAAGAGACTAGAAGATTTTAGGTAGGGGGCTATCATGAAAATAGAGACACAGGGGAGGAAGGGTAGCAAGGTGAAGGCCTAAACAAAGCCCTACTCAGGCACTGGACGTCTGAGGAGGAAGAAGGACTGATTGTTCAGGTTCAAGAGAAAGTATGGCCAGAGAATTCCCAGAAGTTCAGGTTTGGGGGAACAGCCCAAATCCCCCTTTTTATTCTAACCTCAGGATAAGTTAGAAAGCAAAAGTGGTATGTCTTTTTTCTATATTTAGTCTGAATATAACTCCAGCAGAAAAACAGTAATATGGACTTACCATCACCAACAGTCTCTCACTGCATGCCCCACTTACAAGGTGCCACCAAAAAAAAAAAAGAAAGAAAGAAAGAAAATCGCTATTAGTTTGGTCATGTTGGCGTCTCAGGTTTAGGATCATCCTTTGTTTGTTTCTTTGCTTGCTTGTTAGTTTTTAAATCCTCCAGATTCAAATCTCTTCATGACTTTATTCAAGCAGAGGAAAAGCTTGAATGTTACTGTTTGAGAGCAAAAAGCAGAGAATGGAGGGAATAGTGTCCTGCAACGCAGAAAGAAATAGCGTGACACCTTGCTAAGACATCTAATTACATTCTTCATATTACAGACCATGTAAGCCCCTGACAAGTTTAAAGGAAAACAAAGTGCATTGATTTAAAGTTTTACGTGGATAAGTGCTTTGCCTGCATGTATGTCTGTGCATCACATATGTGTGCCTGGTACTCGAGGAAGCCAGAAGAAGAGGTTAGATCCCCTGAAACTGGAGTTCCACATGGTTACAAGTTGTCATATGGATGGGTTTTGAAATTCAAACCCAGGTCCTCTGTGAAAGCAATGTGTACTCTTAACCCTTGGCCATCTTTCCAGTCTGAGCAACTTGGTTTAGATAGCTCGTAAGGGGCTAGACAGACAGTCCAGCAGTTAAGAGTGCCTTCGGAGGACTTACCAGTTCCCAACACCTATGCCAGACAGTTCACAACTGCCTGCAATATGTCAGCTCTAGGTTGAATAGATGCCCTCCTCTGGCTTCCATAGGCATACACACATGTGCACACACACACACACACACACACACACACACACACACTCACTCACAAACACAGAAGCCAAGTTAAAAAAAAGTAATAAGCAAAAATTAAATAGCATTTGAGTAGGCCAATGCAATTAAATGTTAAGAGAGGAAAAGGGGTGTAATTAGAATTAACTGATCTGCCCTGGTAGTAGTGGCACATACCTTTAATCCCAACACTCAGGAGGCAGAGGCAGTTGGATCTCTGAGTTCAAAACCAGCCTGGTCTATAGGGCAAGTTCTAGGACAACCAGAGTCACACAGAGAAATCCTATCTCAAAAAAATATATACCTTATTTGATCTGGATCAAATTTATTTATTTATTTAATATTTATTATTATGTGGGATTCCCCTCTGTATGCTTTGAATATGTTTTATTGCCATTGATTACTAAAGAAACTGCTTTGGCCTGTGGCAGGGCAGAATATAGCCAGGCAGGAAATTTGAACAGAAATACATAGAGAGATAGGCGGAGTCAAGGAAATGCCATGTTGTTGCCAAAGAAGAAAGAAGCCACTGGAACCTTTCCGGTAAGCCACAACCTCGTGGTGCTACACAGATTAATAGAACTGTGTTAATTTAGGACATAAGAGCTAGGTAGGAACACACCTAAGATGTTGGCCAAGCAGTGTTGTAAGTAATATAGCTTCTGTGTGATTATTCGAGTCTGAGCAGCCAGGAAATAAGCCAATAGTCTCCATTTACATTATTACATTATAAATAATCAGGAAATAACACTGATTAAATACTATCTTTTATTTTTTTAAATATATACTTTTGGGTCCTTTCCCTGCTGGATTAGCAGAGCTGGGTTTGTTTCTCAGATAGCTTGTATCACTGGGACCCAATTACTCTGCTCTCTCACTGAGAACTCTCAGACCAAGAGGGAAATTAGGACATTTAGTGGAGCTTGACCCTAAAGGCGAGACTGCAAAGTTCTGCCTAGTGGTCACGGAGTTCACATGGGGCGACCCTCACAGTAGCCACACAATATAAGTTGCTAGGTAAACACAGGTAATGGACTCACACTCCAGTAATTTACAGCGATGGTGGTATTTACAATTTTTCTTTCACCACGTGGGACACATCAAGTGTCCTGGCAGGACAGAGATGAAGTATCAGATTTAAACAAAAAATAATTAGCCAATAGCAGCTGAGAATCCTCTGCAAGGGCTTGCTGTAAGACAACCAAGAGCCAGGGACCCATAATTTTAATTGTTACAATTTCTTAGGAGATGTAGAAAGGTTTTATCCATAAGTTGGCATTCAGAATTGAAGAATTTGCCATCCCATAATTTGTGCTGCCAACCCTTTCTTTAAGCTTGACCAACACCATTGATGGCATTGGGAAATGTACGCAAAATCTCCTCGAATGTCTTACAGTCCTTTACTTAGTAAAGGCTTATTTGTTTTGTTTGGCTTCATTTTCAATCTTCTCTATATAAAATATGGTCAAGAGATTTGGCAGGTCTAATCTTTATCATGAAGTTCTTGCTTTGCATTTTCTCTGGGTTTGCACAAACACTAACTCAATTTTTAATTCTAACTACAGTGTGGTTTTGCCATGATGTGCAGGCTAGCCCCCTCCTTAACACAACTAGGAACTATTCCTGGCTATTATTGAGAAACAGGAAGCAAATGGTGTAAGGGCAACAGATGAAGTATTTCAGTGTTCTGAAAATGTCAAAACAATTTCATGTTTGTAGCAAGTATAGTGACTTGGCATCTATTAGCTTTAGGGTGTGCCTTCTGTTGTAGGGGTGCCTTTCGGTTTCTCTCCTGTCCCCCTCTCCTTTAGGATCCAGACCCCTTGTGGTTGCTGTGCCTCTTGCCTGAAATTTCCACTCTTATAAGCAACTGTAGCTGTTTCTAATTCCTAAACATCACTCAGAGCTCATCTCAAGCATTGTCCTCCAGCCGTTACCTCCTTAAAGGATACTGCATCCTTTCTTCCTCAGGTAGCCGGCTTGCTCTGAACCCTTCCAGCATCCCATGGTTCCTCTGCACTGCAATAAACAAAATAAATCATTTCATAAATAACTGTATATTTATTTCTCCTCATGAAAGTGAGAACACCATAGGGAATGAGGCTTGGATTTTCCTCTCAGCTGTGTCTTCAGGCAGAGAAATCGGCACTTTTCCAACCTTCCTGAGAATGTCCCTGAAGCCCAATCTAGAAGACCACCCTTCCCACCAAGGCAGAGCTTTCAGATCCTGAAGGGGCCATGCCCTAGCTGTCCTCATTTCTCTAGTTCTGTCCCTTATAGCCCCACCCTCCCTGAGTCAGTCCTATGGTCCATTTCAAGTCAGTCTCTGGCCTCTTAAATCCCATATAGTTTGTTTTCATTCATACTGTCTTTTTGCCAGAAATCTGAGCTTTTGTAGGATGTGTCAGTGTAGGTAGGAGCATGTCCAGCTTCCTGAACCTGGAGGCCACAATATACCTGTGCCCTGCCACCCCCTCCCTTCCTCGCACACCATGTGACACTTATGCACAACCATAGACTGCCACTGTTAAGTCTGTGTGGGGCGTTTTCAACTCCATTCATGTTCCCCACATCTGCTACACAGGCCTTTGCATCATGATTCATGAGTTAAGAAGGGGTCCAACTTAAAGCCACTGGCTCAACTAATGAGAATGTGGACATTTGCATCTGAAAGATGTTGAATAAAGAGATTAAAGGTATACCATATAAATTTAGGAACACATATATCCGAAAACGTCTTTAAAGAATACAAGTGGAGATTCACTTCCAAGTATAAATTAAAGTGCATCTGACTCTTAAGAAAACTATTATTATTAACTTCCTAATTATTTTATATGGCACTACATAGAGAGACATATTTGATGTAGGGACACCCTTCTATAAGCTGTAAGTGTGTTTTTACTTTTAGTTAATAAAGAAGCCGATTGGTCAATAGCCAGGCAGAATAGAGCCAGGCAGGAATACAAGCAAAGACACAGGGAAAAAGAAGGCAGAGTCTGGGAGATGGCAGCAGCCACTGAAGAAAAAATATGTGAGGTAACAAGCTGTAAGCCTTGGTAAAATATAGAATAATAGAAACGGTTTAAGGTGTAAGAGCTAGCCAATAATAAGCCTGAGCTAATAGGCCAGACAGTTTATAATTAATAATAAGCCTCAGAGTAGTTATTTGGGAACTAGTGAGTGGGAAAGAAACCTCAAGTAACAAATATTGTTGGATGCTATGGAAACAGAACAAAATAGAGTAAAAAGTCTCTCTCTCTCTCTCTCTCTCTCTCTCTCTCTCTCTCTCACACACACACATACACACACACATATAATAAGAACTATTCATGGATATTCAACTCTCAAAAAAAGGTTTTTTAAGGTTTGGTGTAACTTTGCACATTTGTCTGGTATAGTATAATTATATTGACTTGGGGGGTTGCCAATATGGAATTTTCTTTTCATCAACTAATATCTTTCAAGGATACTAAATTTTGCTTTTTTATATAATAGGTCATTCCTCCTAGTTTGAAGGTTTATAACCAAAATAACAGTAGCATGTGTTCTAGTTTTGGTCTGTTGCTTCAATAAATACCATGACCAAAACACCTTGGGGAGGAAAAGGATTTATTTCATTTTTACACTTCCAAGCCACAATCTATTACTGAGGGAAATCAGGGCAAGAACTCTAAAGATAGGAACCAAGGAAGAATGCGACTTGCTGGCCCATGGTCTCTCTGGCTTTCTTGGTTTGCTTTTTTAATACAGTCCAGGTCTACCTGACAGTGAGTAATGCTGCCCACAGTGGGCTTGGCCTTTACAGGTCAATCATCAATCAAGACAATTCCCCCACAGACATGCTTGCAGGCCTATCTAATGGAGAGAATTCTTCACTTGCGAATTCCTCTTCCCCAGTGATTCTATTATGTGTCAAACTGACAATAGAGCTAACCAGTATAACATGCAATCTGGAAACATGTGTTACGAATAAGTAAAATCCACTGGGTTGCTTTGTAACTGTCCTAACTCGGCATCCATCCAGTGAGCCTGAATGACTGAATGCCACACCCACGGACTATCCCACACAAAGGTGGTAGGGCTATAAATTGTCAGGATAAGGGGTGTGCCTGATTCACTACAAGAAAGTTAGGGAGCTTACTGTTGAACAGGTAGAGAAGCAGGGCATAAATTTACATCTTGAGGCTTTAATATAAGGTGTGCTACTCTCTCTCTCTGATACAGATTTTGAACACAGGAAAAAGTTAATGTGATATGAGGGATCTTTATAACCCAATCTCATATAAGCACCTAACAGATAAATATGGATGAGATAGGATCAACGGATCATGACTCCCACTGCTTAAAGTGGGCTTAAAATTGTGACCTTCAGCACTAGAGAAACATTTTAGGTCAAAAGTAAAATACAATGAAGGGCTACTGTGGTGTGAATTATAAAAGGTGATTTAAAAAAAAAAAAAAAAAACTGGGATACAACAGGCATTGTAGATGGAAGTTTCTGTCCTGCCCAGTCCCATAGTCCTTCAGTCCCAAATAAATACACAGAGGCTTACATTGATTATAAACTGTTTGATCTGTTTGCTCAGGCTTATTATTAACTAGCTCTTACAACTTCAATTAACCCATAATTCTTGCCTATGTTTAGCCACATGGCTTGGTATCATTCTTCAGTGAATCAGCCTCATCTTGCTTCCTCTGAGTCTGGCTGATGACTGCCACTCTGCCTCTCTTCTCCCCAAATTCTCCTAGTCTGGTTGCCCCACTTATACTTCCTGCCTGGCTACTGGTCAATCAGCATTTTATTAAAACAATATGAGTAACAAATTTTTACAGTGTACAAGAGCATTGTCCCACAGCAAGGTATTAACTCCAAAGCATCCATGCTATGACACATTACACTGACCAGTACAACACTGCAGTTATAGGCATCCCTATTAGGGTAGAACTTTTACAACCCAGGATCCTTATGAAAAGGGCCAATACCACAGAAATGGCCAGACATAGTGCAATAGTTGGTTTCTTTTATTGTTTATATGGTATTAGAGGAGTGAAAAATGGACCCTTATGGGAAGAGCTGCTAGGTATGCTCGCTGTAGCCATTGATGCACGATGATACTTAATTTGTGTGTCTTCAAGAAAAAAATATATCAGTAAGGCTATGCCACAAGAAAAACAGCATTGTAAATGTGACATCATTCTATGAGTGTCCTGAAAATGGAAGAAACTGTGCAATTTACTGCCTGGAATGCCTGTGATCTCTCTTCTCATCATGCCAATCATTGCAGTCACTTTTTACAAAATAACTTTTAAAACAGAGACACACATATACACACAAATACATCATAAGGCTAGAGACATGGTTCAGCTGAACAAGCATGAGTTCTGAGTTTGAATTCCCTGGGTCCATGAAAAGCCAGAGAGAGCAGTACACACCTTTAATCCCAGTGCTCCTCCAGCAAGTGGTCAGTGGACACAAGAGAATCCCTATAGGCTCATGAGCCAGCTAACCTGATTCTTGTGGTGACCAACCTTCCTCTAAAAGGTGGAAGGCAGGAACAAATACCCAAGCTTGTTCTTTGACCTCCACACATACACCATCACCATGATACATGTCTGCTCTCTCTCTCTCTCTCTCTCTCTCTCTCTCTCTCTCTCTGATTTTTTAAACCATATGGAAAGCACATCTGAAATGAGTTTTTATTGTTTTTATACCTGTGGGAATTTGCCTACATGTGTGTCTGTGCCCTTAAAGGCCAGAAGAGTTGTGAGCTGACATGTGGGGGCTGGAAGTTGAACCTGACTCCTCTGTAAAAGTTCTAAGTGTTCTTAATTACTGAGCCATCTCTCCAGCTACCCCAAGTTAAATATTTTTAAAAGTAAAAATTATTTTTTTCATTATTCTCACAAACATTACTTCCACACGATAGTTTCCTCGCCCTCTACTCCTCCCAGTTCCCTCCCCAACTTCCTCTCTCCCCCAGACCCATTCCTCCTCCATTTCCCTTCAGAGAAGATCAGCCATCCCAGGGATATCAACTGAAAATGTCTTAACAATTTATAATAAGACTAGGCACAATGCTCATGGGACTATAGATTCTTCTACTCTTAAAAGCACACATTTTGCTTACAAACAGAAAACTCAGTACATTCAAGTAATTTAAATAATAAGCATTCATTTATTAAACAGAACTTGGAACTTGCCATTAAACTCCCATTTATGGTTTTTATGGAAATACCAAAGCAGATCAAAACTATCCCTTAATGGAGAATAAAGAACTCTTTCATAGACTTGACTTCTTTAGACCAAAAACTGTCACATCATAATAGAGCTAAATGGAATATGGCAGAGTCCCATTTTGTAATGTACCTGCTCACCAAAAGTGAAACCATGGACCAAGGTGACCTATGTCAACAGTCAGATCACTGCACAAACCCTGTCTGTGGAGCCTGTGTAAAAAACACACAAAATTGAATTCACCCTTAGGAAGAAATGAGCCTGTCTATATCTCAGTCTCCCAAGAGAACACTAATACTGTAGATGTAGAAATAACCCAGTTCCAAATTCTATGTTTTAACAAGCAGTTTGGCATATAGATGGTTAGACTGTCTAAAGTTGCTATTAGTTATGAAAGAAAATAATGAGTAAACACCTAACTATACACATGATAATCCTCCCTCCAAAAATTCCCCTTATTTTATCAGCTTTAAGTTTATATAAACTTCTCTCTAGTCAATACACTTCTTATCACAGTTACAGTTTTACCAACTTCAGAATGTAAAAGTATATCAACAATACCTTAATGAGGGAGCGACGTCAAAATTGTGCAGAAGGATGTTCTAACCTGGATGCTACCATAGAAACAATGATATAGTATCAAGTCTTAGCCTGAAATATTCTTCTGAGAAATCAAGACTATGATTAAGAAGTTGAAGAAGCCCTGGGACTAAGAAGAAAACACACACTTACAAGGGAGCTAATAAATTCCCCCTACCCACGTCAGTCCTAAGACTCTCCCACATTAAGCTAAGATCAAAGAAGGTGTTCTTATCCAGGACTTCTCCACAGAGCAAAAGTGAGTACTGCACTTGGCCTCTGGTGTGCACCCTAAGAGTGTGCACAATTAATGTTCATTCATTTATTTTTAAATTTTATGCTGAAATCTTCATCATTAAAATGGTGGCATTAGGCAGTAGAGTCTTTGAGGGGGGAGGTTATGGTGGCAGAGCCCTGTGAATAGGGTTAATGTCATTAAGAGAGACTGAGACTTCTCTCTGCTTCTAGCAATAGAAGTTGGGTGTATAGAGTTAGTTAGAGGAAATGGATTCTCACCAGATACTGAATATATCAACAGCTTTGGGATTTCCTAGCCTCCCAAATCATGAGAAATAATTTTTTGTTCTTGTAAACCACTCGTTCTATTGCATTTTCTTAGGACAGTAGAAACAGTCTAAGATGATGAATATTAAGTTTTTCATTTTGTCTGTGCAACAAAATACCTATAGTTAGCAGTATGGTATGCTTTAAAGAATGCAAAGGGGGTAGATCTCATGCTGAATGTCCTTACCTCACAGCCACACAAAAGAGCAGGAAGGAAAACTTTAAGATGGTAATGTATTGAGGGTCTTGATTGAGATACTGCTACCATGACACACCTCCATATCCAAATTCCTCATACACCTGCATGGAAACACTCAGTATATGTAGTGTGGTGTCAATTATCCCCAGGAAAGCTTTAAGAAGTCTAAAAACAAAGCAGAAAGGACTGAAAAGGAAGAAAATAAGTACTCCCAAATGGTGGCTGTAACAGAGGGCAAGGGAGGCAGGAAGGCAGACAGAACTGTGTTACTGGTGTAGACTTGGAGTCGTTAGACATCCTGGAATTATTTGGATTCTTTCGCTTGTTTTGTGAAGTTTCCATTTCTCAGGTTATATCTGATTGGCAGTGCTGCATAGGCTTGATGTGGGAAAAACACAAAGAAGGATTGCTAAGGAAGAAATAGTTCTCCAAAAGAGGATCCTAAATTTCAAGCTCTTTAGAGTCCACAAAAATAATGTGCATCTCACTGTGGAGTTCATAACTAATGTATTTGTTACACACTGGGGCCAGCTTAAGCCCACACCAACAATAAAGTTGCACCCCTATGCAGCCTGCCAAATAGAACTTATTAGGACAGGCAAAGGTGTAGATCTAGATATTATCTGGAGATTGTAAGTCCTAGTTCTGTGTGAATATACCACAAATAGTGTGCAACGTGTGAACATCAGCGGTTGTGTGTTTTAGCAGAATGTTTGATAAATGCTGTTAATGAGCATCAATGTGCGTGTTTTCTCTGATCGAAGTAATTGTGAACTCAGTAAAAGATCCCACAATCAAAGCTGTGTCTGAGCTATCAAGAGACTTTTACTGTGTGACTGCAGCCACATCCGACAAGTTCTGCCTCTTCTCCCTGCTCAATGAGGATGCTACAGGTCATTTGCCTCTTCTCCCTGCTCAACGATGATGCTACAGATCATTTGAACTCCCCAAGTCCGTCAGGAAAGTTTCAGCTTTCTTTTAAGGGTTAAGAGGAACCTGAAAGCTCAACAGTATTAATGACAGCGAGGTGGCTCAAAAAAATCTAATCATCAAATTGATAAGTAAATTTTAAAAAAATTAAAATCGCTCTTGAGATTCTATCAAATACATGTAGCTCCAGAAATCTGGACAATTGATTTTAGAAGGAAAGGTAATACACTGTTTACACTCCCTGAGTCTCTTTTCCTAATCTACAGGGTCACAAAATGGGTAGGACATGCAAAATGTTGTTGCCGGCACAAAGCACCTAGACAGTAATTTAATACTGAACACCACAGATACGGCCCTTACTCAATAGTCAAAATCCTTACTTGGGATCAAGGTACTAATACCTACTAATGCTTGTTAGTCTAGGAAGCTGCTGCTCTGGTGAAACCAATAGGTCAAATTTGATTCTAAAACAACAGAAGACTATAAAATTTCACTGCGTTAGGACAACTTCTGGTCTGTCTTGTTGCCTCTCATCAACAATCTCAGTATTTTAATTTGAAATTGGAATCTGTTATTAGGTATTGCTCTATTTGGTGTTGATCATAGAATTTCAATATTACCATCTTCATTACTTTTTTTATTGTTGTGAAAAGACTCCATGCCTGAGACAACTTACAGAATAAAGTATTTAATTGGGGTTCTCAGGGCTCCAGGGGATTAGAGTTCATGGCTGTCATGACAGGGACTATGGCAACAGGCAGAAATGGCTCTGGCACGGTAACTAAGAGTTTACATCTGTTATACAAGCAGGAGGCAGAAAGAGGGCTAACTGGGAATGGCAAGGTCTTGTGCAACCTCTAAATCCAACCCCCATGACGTACCTTCTCCAACATGGCCGTACCTCCTGATTCTTCCTAAACAGTTCTACCAACTGGGGAACAAACATTCAAATGTATGAGCCCATGGGAGCATTCTCATTCAAACCACCACAATTACATTTCATATAGTGTCAATCTTGAGTGATAATTGCTAGAATTTTCTAGGTGCAATAGAAGTGACCTTTATCCCACTTTCTAACATGCATGTAAACTTCAGTGGTTCTTAGTACCTTTCAGGAATAACACCCACAGGCCCTCCAGCCCTACGTGAAACCAAGTCTTTGGTATAGTGGAAAAAAGAATATGTATAATTCAATTTATAAAAACAATTAGTTTTTCAGCACTTTGCAGTTCATATTTGGTACCCTTCCAACATTACTCATTTGGAAAAACAAAGTTTATACCACACTTAAGCCATGGTGCTAAAATACGAATTCATACTAACACTAGATATCCAGAAATTCTTTCTGTGATTGACAAGTGCATATACATGGTTAGATCCTTGGGGAGAAAATGGTAGGAGGTGTCAGGTCTATTTTCCAAAGAATCTAGCACTTATAGCTAGAATTTTAAAAAGATATGTAATGGGTGTATATATGTCAGAAGCTATAGGAGAGGGTGATGTGGTTACTTTCAACTTAAAAACACTGGTAGAAATTCTATTTCTTAATAGAAGCATGGTGCTTAAGATGTGGCAAAGAATTAACAAGTGCACAGCCCTCAAAAAGGCATAGGAAATTAAAATATTACTCTTATATTTGTGAGACTCCATTATAAGACATACAGTGGGTCTGGAGATACGGTTCTTCTCTTGTAGAGGACCCATGCCAAGAGGCTCATGGTCACTGTATCTCTAGGGGATCTAATGCCTCTACACACACACATAATTAAAAGTAACAAAAATAACTCATAAAAACTCTGTCGTAATAAAGTCAGTCTGTCTTTATTTTTAAAAAAAATAATCAAGGGCTCAAGGCAGAGAAAGTTAAAAATTAAAAGTGATCTTTATGTTCTGGGTTACTCATTAATCTCATAGTAATTTGGATTGCAACAGCCATATAAGGACAAAAAAATAAGATCTTGGACAAAAACTGAGAAAAGGGAACCCAGGGGCTTATGTGAAGAAAAGACAATCAGACGAAAGGAGGAACTGACAACAAAGTCTACCCACTGTTTAAGGAAGATGGAAGCTAATACTGTGTGCTCCAGCCAGTGCCCCTCACAGGAGCTGATGGCTTCTGTTCAGATTCAGATCCGAGCCAGGGCCCACAGGAAAAGGATATGTTGCAGAAAATGCAGATGCACAACAATGACAGTCATAGCAAAGAATAGACTAAATCTAAAGAAATGCTGGCTGGAGCATAGCAATGCTACCAGGCCGTAAGAGGAACACTCAAAACACAGGGGAGGGTGAACGAAAAAAAAAAATGAAAACAAGAGAAGATCAAACTACACCGTGCTGAGTAAGACAAAGCCGTGGGTGAAAGACTGGCACTAGACATAACGTACTTTAGATCATGGGATCGTCTCAGAGGTAAGGTACGTCAAGATGACTAGAGCAGAGCTCCCCAAGAAATGCCAGCAACTTCTTCAGACCAAATTATAGCACAAGCCCAACACACCTTTAGGATGGGCAGTCAGAGGAAGGGAGACCGCAGGGCCAGACGCGTGTGGTGAGTGTCTGCAGCATGTCTCTATCAGCAGTGACAGAGGAGGCATGAAACTCGATTAGGGACACAGGCTGTTTGAAGAGCGTGATGAGTGATGTGATAAATGCACAGGTCTAAAAATACCAGAGTCAGCAGATGAAAGGAGTCAGGAGGGACACTAGAAAATATTTAGAAGGGAATGATAATGGAACTGTCCATATGGAGACCGGTGCGAGGCAGCTAACATGAGAAATGGAGTACTCAGGAGTCACACTGGGGGGATTAAGATTCATTTCATAAACTGAATTAAGATTTTAAAAACTAAAATATAATTAAAATAACTATATGCCATTTGCATATCTAAATATAATATATCTAAATAATTATATATTGATATGTGTTATATACGATATATGTTATATCATATATGATTATATGGTATCCATATATAGTGGATATATAATGGATATT
Source organism: Ondatra zibethicus (assembly GCA_004026605.1). Lineage (NCBI taxonomy): Eukaryota > Metazoa > Chordata > Mammalia > Rodentia > Cricetidae > Ondatra > Ondatra zibethicus. The sequence goes on along the minus strand of PVIU01001003.1, from coordinate 8,293 downwards.
GTATATATATAATTTTATATGATATATCCAAAAATAGTTATATCAGAGAAAAATACATGTTAGCCAAAAATCTCAAAAAGAAATCAGCTAAGAGTCTATAATAATTTAAGAAATTGTGTCAATGATGTGGTATTAATAAACTGCATTGCTTATTCAAAAATTCTTGCTGATTTCTTTTTAACCAAACCCCTAGCAGGAGGAGCCTATTTCCTCATGCTGGCCTCAGGCTTGACTACGTGACTCTTCTTGCTCAAAGGATGTAAACAGGAGTAACAAAGAAACCTTTCTCAGAGAAACAACTTTCCTTCGCCTTGTCTTTCTTTGCTTTTCCTCTTTCACCATTGATTTCCCTCATCCAAGTGTGCCTATAAATATGGACCTGATTTTCTTCCTATGTGTCTATAGAAAGATTCTTTCAATCAAGTTGTCTCCAATCTCAGCTTTCCTTTCCCAAGATTATTCTAGTTTCCCTGCCTTGCTGCAATGGTTGCCATGCCTACCGAGATCATCATCACATAAATATTTCCATGATGAAAAAGAACTACCTATCAGAGAAAGCCACTTACTCTCAGGCAAATGCTCAGGTATTTCTCTCTACTGACATTCCCAGCTCAAATCCACTCTCACCATGGATCCATCTCCTCTTACAACAGTTAATTCTCCAGCAATTCACAATATAGCTTTCTTCTCGGCAGTTGGGCAGCTGCATGCCACACCCTGCCATTAATTTTTACGAGTCATAGATGTTAGTTTTCCATTTGTTCTTCCACGTTGCTTTCCAATGCCGACTGGTTTTCTCATGCTGGTTGGTTTATTTTCCCACTTTGTAGAAGCAGGTCAAAAATCATTCAAGGGGAAAATCATAGAAGGTTATAATTTCAGTTTTAGTCACACACAAATGAAAAGCTAAGGCTCCAAAGGCACACACTCCACTTTCCCTGGAGATTTACTTCTCAAATCAAAGCCAGAATTCAGATAATGAGGGTTTCAGCTCATCTCTAACGAAGGACATTTTCCATGATGAAGCTGAAACCAAGCCAGCAAGCATCTTACGGTCTTGAGTAGAAACTTGGGGTGGCATGCATCGTCTGGCGCTGAGCATCTGCTGTTGCTGTGGAAGGGGAGAGAAGGCTGCTTCCAGGGCTGTAGTAAGACACAGTCTCTGGCTGTCTGAAGACCAGGAAGAACACACTCAGAACTGTCTGTACCTATCCTTTATGACCCTTGCTACGACCAACTGGCTACCTAACAAACGTCCAAATTTGAGTTTCAACTACAAATAATTCTTTGCTCTGAATTCTGTTTAGACATGGAAAATGCACTTTTAAATAGTTGTATTAGCAGACATTCTTGGTCTTGAAATGGGAAAATAAAATGCATACATCCTAAAAGCCAAAGGTTCTACATATTTTAAAGAAAGCTAAATTTTGGAATGGCCTCTGCTCCAGGAAGCTAGGTTATGTGTCTCTTTCCATTCCTTCTGCAATGATTTCCACCCCAACCTTTTAAATTGAACTCAGCCTTTCCATTGCCATGAACCAGCAGGTAAACTTCTGGTAGTTCTACTCAGACTACCAAGGCAAGCATCAATCTACAATGGAAATCATCTCACTGAGTACAGCATGAATTGAGAAGGGGCAGCCGTAGAGTTGGCAAAGCATACGTGAGTACTAAACCTCCTTGACTACCAAACTCTGTGAACTGAACTTCTCAGATAAGAAGCATGTGTATGTTAAAGGAGTTCCACGCCTGCTTGATTAGACCATCATCATTATGGAGAGTTGAAATGTTGCAGATCCAGAACTGAATTGTCTTGGGCTATCTCTAGCTCCCTTACTTCATGGCTCAACCCCTGTGTCTAACCTTACAACTTTGCCACTATCATATAAAAGCTTATGGATGTATTAAGCTAACATGCCACTAGCTAAGAAGGACATCAACAACATCTTTGTTGCAACCCACTTCCCTGCTGTTTCCACTAATGGTTTGAAAAATGTCTTGATTACAAGTTCCCTTTCTTTTATAACTATAAAAACTTCATTGGTGCTGGGGAGATCACACAACAGCTAAGGGCAATTGCCACTCTTGCAAAGGAATCAAGTGGTAACTCATGGCCACCTGGACCTCTAGTTCCAAGGCATCTGGCACCATTTTCTGGCTTTCACAAGCAGAGGGCACACACACTGCACATACGCATAAGCATATACATATGCAGGCAAACACTAAGCCACATTAAGTGAAAATAAATCGTGAAAACAAAGACTACTTCTGAGGGCCTAAAGAGATGGCTCAGGGGATAAGAGTTAAAAGTGTGAAGACTTGAATTCAAGTCCCCATCACCTCACATAAAAAGCCAGCATGGCTCCTTGTGCCTGTAATCCCAGCATGAGAGCGTAGACCCAGACACATCCCAAGAGCTCACTGACCAGTCAGGCTGATAGGTAGGAGGCATGTGGTTAGTTTCTCATTCATTAACAGATCCTATCTTAAGGCAGTAAGATGGAGAGTGATAGAAGGCATCGATCATGCTGTTTTGGCTTCTGAGTGTGTCCAAATGGACACGTGCAGCCACACACTTTCCTGTGTGCACCACATGCATGTGCACATGCATCCTCTATTCAGAATGCCAAGGCAAGCATCAATCCATAATAGAAATTCTCTTACTGAGTTAGGCATGAATTGATATTCAAGTTGTTATTGGAGGCAACCTGAATATGTGTTCCTGGACCACAGTCACTCATATGTTGCTAGAGAATAACTTTCTCTTCTTCTGCATTGAGATGTAAATTGTGTTTTGCATTGACAATTCCATAGTTCAAAGAAAAGAGACTTAAAGCCTCCTTCTTTCCTTCATTTACACATTAGCAAGATGCTAATATGTCTGCTCAGCTTCCATCACATTCCTCTCCTTGTGACAGTCACAATTTTCCCTTCCCCTTTCCCCTATCTTTGCCAAAAGATGGGAACATTAACCAAACCAAGCCAGTTGACTACTTTTACTTTCCCTCTGGAACTTAAACGGAGGAATTGTCAAGTCACCTTCAGGGTAGCATCTCAGAAGGACAGCACATAGGTTCTTTTCCCAAAGACCACTGAAGCTGTCGACTCTTCTAGTCTATTTGCTCAACTTCCCCTTTGTCTCTGGGAGCCGTCGCATGGCTTTCCCAGAAGCTTGCCAACTTCATCCTACACAGTTTCATTTTCTCTTCAGTTAACCAGAAAGAATGGGAGGGAAAACCTCATTTGTTCTGTCTGACCACACTTACAGCCTCGCAAGGCCACCTTTATGAGTTGGCAGAGCAGGTATCTAGAGCACTGATGACATCCTTACTTAGCCCCAAAGTATTCTTTTAACTAAATATGCTGCCCAGTATGTCTTAATTTACAACTAAACTTGGGCCTCTCAACATGAAGTTATCAACTCGTTTCCCCTTAATGTCAAATTGGTTGCTTGCTCCAATGCCTAACTAGTAAAGACAGGCTATACTGGATAGATGAATAGGTAAGGAAGGGCAGGCCTGGATGGTAGGCAAAATGAGCCAAATGAGATGGCTGGACGTAACACAGGTGTATCTGGTCCAAAAGGGAGTGTCAACATGTCCCTGTGGTCTAGCTCTGACTTCTACCTACTGAAGAATCTCTTCCAGCCTCACTGAGATGTTTCTGATGCTTCCAGACCTACTGATGGGAGCCTCTGTCTCCAGCCCAACACTCCTTCTCAAATCTGCCTTTCCTCCAGAAGGCTGTGATATATTTTGAAGACGAATGCCATCACTACTCAGTCTGCTTGGTCAATGAGTTCTCACCTCAACCACAAGATAAACCCCAAATTCCTTAATATGGCCTAGGATGCCCTTCATTGACCTACTTTTCAACCTGCTTCCTGCCACTACTCTGTGTTCACCTTACACTCCAACTATCCTTAAGTGTTACACTATGTTTCCCCCACTTCCCCCCCACCACGCCACCCACTTGTCCTGCCAGTATGCCTTTGTATGGTTTTCCTTCTGTATAGAATAACCCTTCTTTCCATCTCTCTGCACTCACAGTGTCCCCAGTATATGCTTAGTATTGCCTCTGCCTGCAGGAGTTCTGAGACCTTTCATCCCTTGTGTTATGCATTAGTATATAATTCAGCTAAAGAAAATGCAACATACTTTGATTGTCCGTGTATAGCTCTAGACCTTGTATCTTCAAGGCTAGAACTGTGACATTTCTGTAATGACTTCCTGGGACCCAGAATACAGTGAACTCTCTGGAAATGAAACCCATTGCTCACAATTGAGGTTAATTTTTTTCTTTTATTAAAAGAGGGACAAGTCATCATTCCTAAGTGTATAATTATTCTTGCCATCCATCATGCCGAGAGTTCTTAGCTATGACTCTTCTGTATCTATCCTACTTTAAAGGACCCTGCATGCTCAGTGTGCTAGACACTCTAACACAAGAATTCTGAAAGTTCATAGCCCGTACATAGTGATTCTTCTCTTTGCCATTTCCACACAAGTTCACCACCAGTCTGTTACGTCAATGTGCTCATCCTTGGAGTCTTCCTATTTGAGCTTGGGTTTATTAAAAATAGTAAACCATGCTGGCATCCACTTGTTAAGGGAACCATGAAATTCCAGGGTCAGTGATAAGGGCTTTAAATGGCAACATGTACCTCAAGGCTGGGAACATCCGCTGCAATAAAGTTATCACCTCAGCCTGGGAGGAAGGGGCAATGCCTAAACTGGAGCTGGTAAGGATTATCCCGGGGGAAGGGAGCAGCAGCTGGCCCGCATTCTACCTCAAGCATTCCGAGTTTAGGATTAGCATGTCGGGGACCTTCTTGAAAACTACAAGCCCCTTTTCACTTCTTTCAACAGCTGAGACTTCCAACCGAGAAACAGGACTCAAGCATGTCTTAGACATCTTCCTGCAAGGAGGGGGGTATGGGGTGGGAATGAGCTTTCTGTTGCTGGGATGTGGGACAAAATGAGCATTTTTATATATCACAAGAAAAACTGTGCTACTACAGTCTTGTTGGACAACTACTGGTGACTTCTTTTAAAATTAGAAAAGCACACGCCATGGAACACAGCAATCACACACTGAGGAATCTATCCTGCAGAGACAAAGGCGTGTATGTAAGGACATGCCATAGCCGATACTCAGCAAATAGCTGCACCATGCCCCAGTCAGTGCCTGTTCTGATTGCTCTGTACCTGGGCCCTACCGAATGGTAAATATTTTAATGATATCTCTAGATGTATAAATAAAATTTTACGTGAGCTATTTTTATTATGAATACTCTTGTCCTAATGGACCTTATGTGGACCCTGCATCCTTCTGCCAGCCTGCTCCAGAGCCTATCAAGTGACTGTGTTCCGCAGATTTTGTGGTTAGGCAGCTTACATATAAATACCCACATTTCTTAAAGATGTACTTATTTTTATTCTGTGTGTACGCGTGAATGTCTGTCTGCATGTGTGCGCATCACGTGAGTGTCTGGTGCCCATTGAGGCCAGAAGAAGGTCTCAACCCCCCTGGAACTGGAGTTATAGACAATTGTGAGCCTCAAGATGGGTCTTAGGAACCTAATTCTAGTCCAATACAAGAGCAACAAGTGCTCTTAACCGATAGGCAATCCCCCTAACCCATCTTTGTTTTTGCATATAAGACTTTCAGAACTGCTATAGTTACAAATGGTTATTTTTTAAAAAAGTATTCCTCTACAGATAAGTAAAGACATTATTTTAAAAATGAAATACCAACTCAATAGTAAATAAAACTAAAAAGTAACAAAAATATGCTGGTCGATATAAAAATATTCGTTACTAGTACTCTGTTTTCTAATCTTGCTCCTTTTCCATATTCATAAACAAAATAGCAAAGTTGCATTTTCCCAAGTAAATGCAGATGAAATAGAGCTCAAGTCAAGCACTGAACATTGAATGTCTTGAAGGACAAATTCATAGAGATTTTAATGTACATAACCTGATTTGAAGCACGAAATTGAAAGATAATCTATCCCCTTCAAAATAGAAATATTTCTGGGCTTTCTCTTCAGTTGCATTTTTAAAAAAGAAACTATTCCTATGCATTTGCATTTTCAGTACACCTCTGCTCTTATTCACAATGTTATAGAAGTTGCATTTGTATGTTGTTAATTTTTTTACTCAAATATGACATATAAATTCATTCATTAAAATCAGGAGTCAGAGATCTAGAATTTATGGATCAAACTTAGTCATGACCAGTCTCTGACATGTGGCCTATGGCTATGGTTTACTGTGGTAGAGATAAACAGCCATGACAGAGAGACCATGTGCTACAAAGGCCAAAGGCTCCATTCTCTGGATTTTAAAGAAAAGTTTGCATTTTTAAAAGTGTGTGTGTGTGCGTAAGCATTAGAGTGAGAGAACAGCTTGCAGGAGTCAGCTCTCTCCTTCCATCATGTGGGTCCCAAAGATCAAACTCAGGCCATTAGGCTTGGTAGCAAGTGCCTTTACCCACTGATCCATCCCATCTCAACAGCCCCAGAAAAGGCTTGTGACAAATGATTTCACAAACAATTTATACCCTTCAGTAAATGTTAGGACTCTAATTTAAACGCCTTTCACTTAAATGTAGTCCTAGGTACTGTGCTCTTTGTAACAAGAGTGTTGTTTAAATAGAATATTTTTCCTGTATTGTTACCATGTATGATAATAAAAACACATTATTTTGTTTATGATGGGTTAATCCAATTCTAAGTTTTAGTTACTCCAGTTTCTAACACTTTAGCATATACTGGTTATATAAAGCCCATATATGCCTATTTTTTTCTATTGAGTATGAACACAGGCATATGCTTCACCCTTTCTGATTCTCTTTTTTATCTTCTTTTATTCCCATTCCTTCCGCATCCCCAGCGCTTAACCTTTCTTCTTCCTAATCATCCTCTCTTCCATCTAGCTCCCACACATGAGGAAAAATCATGTGATATTTGCCATTTATGGGGACAGCCTAAGTGCTTATAACATAGGGAGCTCATTTAACCCTCATAGCGAGGTCCACCAGCAATCGGGAGCATCAGCATCCACAGGCTGTAACAGCTTCCCCTCAGTACCTGTTCGTGCTTCTTTATGATCCTTCATGTTACTGTCCGGACTTCAAACCCTCAACTTTCCCCACATTCCTGCGTGGCCTCATGTGTCCCAGCTGTACTGCTAGCACAGTCCAAGATTGAGGGCTGCAGGTTGAGGGCTGCATATGTCTTTGTTTGTCTTCTTGGTCTCTTTCTAGAATTCTCTATACCTACCTCCATTATTTTCAACTGTTCTAGTATCCTAATAAATATTTTAAGGCTACTCAGTTCCTCAAACATGCTAAAGTAGTGTCTCAGATATTTGGAGATATGTGTTTTACATTTTTCCTTAGTTATAATTATTGCTTGTCGATAAATTACAATTGAACTTTATATTTTTCCTAAAGTGGATTAGTCCTGTCTTTTAGTAAGATGATCCACCTATTTCCATTTAGTATAACAACTACTGTATTCATTGGCTTTGCCTCTTCTAATATATTATGTCTGATACTTATTTTACTTTGCAATTTCATCTTGAGTAGTTGTTTTAAAGAATATATAAATACCCAATTTTAAGTAGAGTGGAACTTAGAACCTACAAAATAAAGATTTGTCTTAGAGCAGTTTCAAACTGTGTGGCAGTTTGAATATGAATGGCTGCCATGGACTCAAATGTTTGGGTACCTGGTTCCCAGTTGGTGGAACTGTTTGGGAAGGGTTGGGAGGAATGGCCCTGCTGGAGGAGGTGTGTCAGGAGGGGTGGGCTTTGAGATTTCAAAAGCCATCCCAGTGTTCTCTCTCAGGCTCCAACTGGCAGATCAAGATCTGAACTCTCAGCTGTTCTTACCGCTGTGCCTTTGCTCCACCATCATGGACTCTAAGTCTCTGAGCTGTAAGCCCAATTAAATGTTTTCTTTTGTGTGGTTAGGTTATCAAAATTTACTGGAAATTAGATAATTATGTGGGAATTCAGAAAAGGAATAATAGAAAGATAGAGGATTTAAAATGGAGTCTGGTCATAGATCATAAAAAAATGGATATTGAAAAGTGGGAAGTAGCCTGCAGCACGTGGGCACTGGTGACCAGTTCTTATGTAAAACCCCAAGGGCACAGACAATAAGAGCAACAATGAATAAATGGGACCTCCTGAAACTGAGAAGCTTCTGTAAAGCAAAAGACACGGTCATTAAGACAAAAAGGCAACCTACTGAATGGGAGAAGATCTTCACTGATCCCACATCA